>JAXCGZ010009560.1:0-32500 GCA_037179515.1 Halocaridina rubra
ACTAGAGCTACTGGAAACACGTCCCCACTGGATGAACCCAGGAACTAAACCACAGGTAAAACACACACATACAATATTTAAAGAGCCGGATGATATCTTAAATATTTACCTAATAGACACACATATACAAAGACCGCAATCCCTCTCGGGAGGGAATGGCCAGCTCAAAGCACACACATTTACCAGATGCCAATACACTTCGATCACTCCTCTAAGCTCCTCAGAGATGAAGTTTGAACATTACCATGGTAGAGTTCCAGTTTGCAGATTCCCAAGGTGCCCATTCCCAAATTGCAGCTTCCCATATTGCGACACGTAATAATATGCATCTATTATTGGTATACTACACATAGGTGATTGCAGAGATCGATTTAGGTTAGGTGCTTAATAGTTACACTTATTTGAATACGAGTCGGCAATTTGGGAATCGGCAAAATGGAATCATTAAAGTGGACCGAGTAAAATGGGAATCAGCAAAGCGTACTAGGTAAAATGGAAAGCGGTAATCTGGTACTACTTCATTACCACTCACCAGTAGTTCCTTCATGGAATAATTTATAAGCTGAGAAGTCGCATTCCAATCCCTCGTCATCGCCATGCTCGTCAAAAGCATTATCGTCAATGTCCATATTTTGAGCGCCTCTTTTCTTAAACATTTTGAATATTCTTTAAATATGAGAATGTTTTCCTATATGTCCTTTATCGGTGATTTTCAATTACTTTTATGGGAGTTCTTAGGATAAATAATATAAACTAACACAAACTATGAAACAGTGCACCTCATAGTGCACCCACGGCACACGTGCGATGCTTTTATTTATGATTCTTCTACTTCTTCTGAGCAGAATTTAGAGGGCGAGAGAGGCCTTTATTACGTCTCTCCAAAATAAATCATTATGCTGAAATTTCCCCTCTTATTGCTTTTTGAATTGATTGAAGTAGTCACCGTGGCTCAAGCGGTAGCATCCACGATTTCGAGGCGTCAGGTCGAGGGTTCGCGCCCCGTCACTGTCTGAGGTTAGCAAAGGAATGCACTCAGGGTAACGACTACATCTGCCAAAACAAGTCCTTCGCAAGAAGGTAACCGTCCTAGCCCTTGGTAGAAAAAGGGAGTCCGTGACGTAAAACCGGAACTATTGCGTTTTGAATTGATTTGTATCATGTTTTCCATATACTGAGTAATACGTCAATAAAATAATATGCTAACTATTTACATAACGTTCACTTTCATATAGAACACTAAAAAGTATCTAAAAAAAAAAAAAAAAAAAAAAAAAAAAAAAAAAATTCTATTCTCGTAATTTATATGAAATACGCGAACATCAAATCTAATCAAGTAAATCTCAGGAGCTTTTTTTTTTTCTGGGGTGTGTGATATAAACATCTACCAAGATTTTTCTCTTCAATGCTCATGGTGATTTATGGGGTCAGAACTAATTAGACTGAAAAATATTTATTTGACCTTTAATGAAACACCGAGAAGATAAGAAAAGGCCCATTAAAAATAGGTAAATATATGATGTAACACAATGGGCATTTTCTCATCTTTTTAGGCGGTAAAGTAGCAGTTTTAATTTAAACTTTTTAGACTCGGCCTAGCATCATTTCCATCCACTATATGACGAAATTGTTTATGCAAAATAATAATAATAATAATAATAATAATAATAATAATAATAATAATAATAATAGTCATCGTGGCTCAACCGGTAGCGTCCGCGACTCTGAAGCGTCAGGTCGAGGGTTCGCGCCCCGTCACGGTCTGAGGTTAGCAAGGGCATGCACTCAGGGTAAGGATTACATCTGCCAAAACAAGTCCTTCGCAAGAAGGCAACCGTCCTAGCCCTTGGTTGAAAAGGGAGTCCGTGACGTAAAACAGGAAAGGAACAATAATAATAATAATAATAATAACAACAACAACAACATCATCAACAACAACAACAACAATAATAATAATAATAATAATAATAATAATACTAACAAAAGTAACAACAATAAAACACGATCTTAACTAAAGAAATAACTAGCTCCGAATGTAAACATGAAAAAAATTTTAAGAATCCTTTTCAGATAAACTTTACATATGACATCAAGATAACCAAAACATGTAGTCAAGGTTAAGAATATTATTGATAGTTGGTGATACAACAAAATATATTAAAAAAAAAAAAATATTTGTTACCTGAGAGAGAGAGAGAGAGAGAGAGAGAGAGAGAGAGAGAGAGAGAGAGAGAGAGAGAGAGAGAGAGAGAGAGAGAGAGAGAGAGAGAGAGAGTTTGATATCTGTGGGAAAATACGGTCACATTTCAGAATATAAAAACGTATCTATAGATACCTGTGACCTTAGACACATCAGAGCAGCCAAGGAAATAGGTTAGTATTGCAATAATAAAACCCGAATAATAGTGCAATACAAACTTCTTAATAAAACTTTTGCCTAACCTAACTCAACCTAAGCTAATCTATCCCCACCCAACCTAACCCAGTCCAACCCAACCTAAACAAAGTAATAAATTAGGATCCTAACCATAACTGCAGAGTCTCAAGACACTGCTTAAATACATTAGGAATTACTTAATATTCCTTTTGGGATATTGAAGTAGGTGAACGAGTCTTCATAACACAAGTGTATCTTGCATTTTTTCCTTTTATTTGATGCAGGCCAGAAATGAGGATTTTTTCGTTGACTTTCTTCCTTGCTTTGACCTGGGGTCAGCTAGTGAGTTCATGGCGAATAGATCCACATGGTGAGTAGCTTGATACAATTTTTTTTTTATTTCGTGTATAAAGAATGATAGCTTAGAACTAAAAGCTTATAGTAGAAGTGTCGGATAGTGTTTTAATTGCACTATCCATATACTATAGGAAGCGAGGTCAGTAATGGACAGATAAGCATCTTCTTTAAAGTTATTTATTAGAGTATACACTTGTAGTCACCGTGGCTCAAGCAGTAGCGTCCGCGACTCTGAGGCGGCAGGTCGAGGGTTCGCGCCCCGTCACGGTCTGAGGCTAGCAAAGGCATGCACTCAGGGTGAGGATTACATCTGCCAAAACAAGTCCTTCGCAAGAAGGCAACCATCCTAGCCCTTGGTAGAAAAGGGAGTCAGGGAAGTAAAACTGGAACATTAGAGTATACCCTTATTTACCACCTTAGAGCTCCCATTCCTGATAGTTCTTGTCACTCACTATTCCTGCCCCCTCAGGGGGAGATTGCTAACTACGGACGTGACATATGACCCCAGCAAATACTGACTCCTAACTAAAGTGACACGGGCTTTGGATGCTGTCCTGTGGCGCGGGTTTTTTGGGTGCACATGCTGCCCTCTAGAGGCTACAGGCGTCTGTATCAGATGCCTTACAACTTCCCCCACCACCATTCTGAAATATATTCAATATTTCGGACTAAACATAACTACTTTCATGAGAGCCTTATATTTTTTCAACTATCATTATTTTACAACAACAAAAAAATGGGGCAGAAATATCTAATGAACTAACTTATGAAACTATTACAATCTCATATAATTATCTAAATAGATTACAGGAATATCAAAATTACTATGCAAAAAGCTGACAAAAGAACAATATGTTCCTTATAATAAGCATTGTAATTAAAGTCAAAAAATCAAAATTAAGTATTCACAATTGCAATATATAGCTAGTAAGCATTGACAAAATTATTTAAGAACAAAGCTAATAAAGCTATTACATTGCTCAAATAGTACACAATACATGTGGACATGATATATGCAGTCACTTACTAAAACAAAACATTTGTCAGGTTCTGAAAAGAGAGTTAAATATATTCACAATTACAATATGTAATTACTATTCAAGTACAAAATTATAGCAAGAACTCAATGAACATAATTTCGTTACTTACATAATATAAAATACAGTTGGCTATGATCTGAAAATATTAAATCATGACTTAAAACCATGATAATGTTTAAACAGAAAAACTTAACATCACAACTGTGTTCCGGTTTTACGTCACGGACTCCCTTATCTACCAAGGGCTAGGACGGTTGCCTTCTTGCGAAGGACTTGTTTTGGCAGATGTAATCCTTATGCTGAGTGCATGCCCTTGCTAACCTCAGACCGTGACGGGGCGCGAACCCTCGACCTGACGCCTCAGAGTCGGAGACGCTACCGATTGAGCCACGGCGACTACATAAACTTAATTACGTTACTTAAATAATGTAAAATACAGTTTATTATGATTTTTGTAAATTGTAACATTTAACACACATTATAGTGAGAAAAAAAATAAAATTCAACATGAACAATTGATCAATGACACTTATTCTAATAAACTTCAATCTAAGAGAGGCTTTGAGGTTTATCTTCTTAAAGCTATCTTAAAATATAAAAATAGTTACAATATTTGTTGTTCCACCAATCATTGTCAAAGACGGTGGGGCCATTTTCTTTCCCATTTTTATCAGTTTGAAAACGTGGGGGAAAATACTTTTTTTTATTATTTAAATTTCTTAATTAAAGGATTTTCCATACCCTTTTTATTCATTGTCACTAAAGTTATTATATGAATGGGGATTTTTTCTTTCCCCCTTCTTTATTTTTAATTTTTGGGGATTTTCATTTCCCCAGCCCCTCAGTTACCCATCATTGCTAGATCTTGGGATTACCAAAGCTAATTTTCTGGGACATTCGCCTGACAGCTTTGAGGTAGGTGGGTTGTAACAACGTACCACGAATCCTTTCTTGATCTGGAGACGGGCCAGACAAAGGGAGGGCATTGATGCATCTGCTGGGAACCCCTCCAGCCTGCTTTCATGCGACTCTTGAGGTGGTCCTATGACCACTTCTCATACACCTCCTCAACGAGGCGCATCTCCCTCCTATAGCTGAAAAATACGAACATAGCCTGAAGTAGATTCTAGGGCCGGAAATTAGAGCCTAATGTCACTAGTACAAATGCAGAAAGAACACATATGACCTCTGCATACAAACAAAGGCCTTTTGTTTGCATTCAGAGGATATACTTCGCCTCCCTGCATCTGCAGGAGCTTGCAATCTCTCCCATGGGTAAAAGGGGCTGGTTTGTGAAAATAAATTTTAAAATTGCAGGTCGGGGCTGCCTGGAAATAGGGTGGTAATGAAAAGTATGTGTCTACACCATTAGATTATTATTCTAAGATACTTAGGAGTTAGCTGAGTAACTGATACATAACATTAGTATACTATAGATATAAAAAAGAAACGTCATGAAATGCTGAGAAGAGAACAGTCAGTAAAGAAATACTAGCAGTGACTACATTAACATAAAAGCATGAATTCAAGATAAAAAATACATATCATTTGGCTACTGCTGATAGCATTTACTAAAATAATAATTATACAAAAGTCCATGGAGTGATACAACAATAATAGCCAACATAATAGTAACAATACTAATGATCACGATCATAATAAGAATAATAAAAATGAAATAAAAATACAAAATCAGGAATAGCAGTATATATACAATTGAGACTGGCATTTTGAAGTAAGAAAAGAGATCTATACTTATATTTCATAATAATGTTCATTCTAACATAGTCTAGTTTACTATTCGAATTCCTGCAGTCATAATATATATATATATATATATATATATATATATATATATATATATATATATATATATATATATATATATATATATATATATATATATATATATATATATATATATATATATATATATATATATATATATATATATATATGAGCATAGTCATCAACATTCTGGTTGTCCAATTTGTCAGTGGGAACTTTATCTATTTTCTAAAACAGTTGCAATATGTGGCAGAAAAATTCATATAATAATCAGTTCAACTTATGTCTAATCAGTATTTATGCAATATCAGCCTGCAAAAACTTATCAACTGTAATAAATCTTGGGCACATTTATCATCTAGCAAATTTGCAAAAGAATAAAAACAGTCAATAATTGTAATACTTTATCAACATAAAGAAATAACAGTGTTCAGTATGTAAAGGGTAAAAGACGAGAGAGAGAGAGAGAGAGAGAGAGAGAGAGAGAGAGAGAGAGAGAGAGAGAGAGAGAGAGAGAGAGAGAGAGAGAGAGAGAGAGAGAGAGAGAATTTATTTTTCTTCAAAAAAACGTTAAATTTTCGCTTATAGGACTCTTTTATATGACTTGACTTCCTGTCCAACTATGAAAGGGGACATAGCGCAACTACAACCATTTTCTAAGGTCTTAAAAAGAAACATCGAAGCATAAATCCATTCTTTTTCTGTTTAACATTGCAAATGACTTTACTGAAAGGAGCATACACATCCTTGTCTATTACGACAATCTTTTCCCTTTCTACAAATAAGAGGGTTGAGTTGAAGCACACACTCTATATAAGTCAACACACCTCTGATGAAATTAAAGCAAAATACTACAATCATATGTGATAATATCTTTACTACTATCAACAAAATTACTATTATCTTAATTAGCTCATTTGTAATTATAATTTTCATGGCAATGATAGTAATTAACAATAATTAACTCTAGATAAGTTTTTCAAAATCATTTTTAATTATAATACATCAAAGGGATAAAGATATTAAAGATTTTTTTCAACATATATATATATATATATATATATATATATATATATATATATATAATATATATATATTATATTTATATATATATATATATATATATATATATAAACGTGTATCTGAAAAGAATATAAAAAGTTTGACTCTGTGCATGCAGTAATAAAATTAAAAATAATAATTCATATGCAACATTAAAGAATGAATTTTGCTTAAGTTTCATAATCTCTTAAGGAGTTGTACACGAAAATTAATCATATATATATATATATATATATATATATTCTTCTACTAACACAAATTTAAATTTTTTGAGTGACAATTCAATAGAATTACCTCAGGAGATGGGGGGAAATATATATTTTTTCTCCTTTTTTATACTTATGATCGGGTAGGTACTACACTACCTTCTTTTTTACTCTTTTTCCTTTTCATACCCAAAAATACTGCTCAATATCTGTCTTCTGGACTTCAAATGGCTAGCTTTCGCGGGGAGTTTTGCGTGTAGGCGCTGTTCCTCCACTGTCTCTTTGGTTGCTGGATCAACTTCGTCTCTTTCAAATAGAGAAAACGGGTGTTTGACATTCTTGTTGTCATTTCTTGTGAATTTACACTCCCTTCTTCATGACCAAGCTGAAATAATTGTGACAAACATTATCATGGCTAAAACTTCAGTTTTATTTTATCTATTTAACATATTCTTTCGGACAAATAATGTATATACTGCAGCTGGAAAGAAAAATAAAGAATCAGTCAGAGATTCACATCCTTTATCACCTAATATCTAACTTGGAATTCTCGAAAATCCAATAATAATCTCGTTGGCGGAGTAGGGGAAGAAACAAAAATAAAATGAAATTTGCATCTCAACCATATCTGGGCAGGTGGAAAACCATTTTCTCACAAATATCCCTTAATAGACATCGCAACAGCTACATCACCTCCCATCAAAATAACGATCACATGGCCTGCATAAAGACACGGTGACGCAGGGGAAGAATCCTCGCAGACTCTATCCCCATCCTGCTTCCCCAACAGTCTTTCCCGCGACTCCACTAACAAGAATTTCCCCTCATGACACCCCCGGTCAGTCATACCCATTCTCTCCCGTGCTCGCTGCATCACTTCAAAACACTCACTCCCTTTCTCTCTGCATACTTCCCTTCTGGACATGTTCTATTTCCCTTCCCCCGTCACTCTGAAGGAGTGCGTGTGTGAAACCACATTCGGCCCAGAGGTCACATGACCATTTCACCAGTCCCAAGTCCCCCCTTACTCCCAACAACAGTACATTAAGGCGGCACAAAAACTCCCCCCCCATAACAGCACAAGTCACTTGACTCTACTTATCCCGCCTGCATAACGCGAAAATAAAAACTTGTTGTATCCAACAGTAAAAAATCTAAATAACGAAAGGACATGTCATGCTCGTAATTTAATATCAAAAGACCAATACAATGAATATTTCTTTAAAATGACGATAGTAGAAGAACGATCGGTCATTCCCGCCTCCTTCTTGCTAAACATAACACACGCAAAAACAAGAAAGAACCTTGAAAGCAGATGTAAGGATATTTCTCACTACAACTCATCGTAAACACTGTCACTTTTGCTTTAAGAAATTAATATAAAAATAACTTTACATGCACATTAAATCTTTTCAATTAAACTCAATACATTTGCCTGTTTAATAATCAACTGATGCATTAATAAAAATAAGTGGAACACCCTTCCAATGCAATTACTCGTAATATTACTCAAATTATAACCAAAATAGAGTTTATTACTGCTTATAGCTATTAGTACAAATTATCCATATTAGTAATGGATACAGAAATTCTACTTTTATTAACTTACTAAAGCCATACTCCCTTTTAGATGCAGAGTGGCCGAGTCAAAGCATCACTACAAGTAAAATGGCGGAGTCTGCCGACCTCAATTTCTTTTAATATTTGTCCCATTACTCACTGGATACAGATCACAAGTACTTAGCTATTTTGGGATGCTGCTTGAAGAATGTCATGGCAACAGGCAATGGAGGAGGGGTTCTTTCTTCTTGACTCGCTGATTTTCCCGCCAACGTTGTCCATCTCTCTCATAAAATCGATGAATCGCCATCTTCTTGGTTGGATCCGGCAACACATAACTTCTTGTAGAGGTGTTTTCTCAAAGCCTCGGTCACAGCGTGGTGTACTGTGACAGTGGTGTACATGGAGGCTGTGTGGGACAATTCTTACAGCGAGGGCCTTGCCAACATGGGGACGGGGGAGAGGTGTAACTGGTTCTTGTAACTGGATATTGTCGGAGCTGAGGCTTTCTCCCTCGACGTTGCTGTCTCGCTGCTTGTAAGCATCTAGAAGTTCCTTAACACTCGAACATTCCTTCCATAGATGCTTTTTTTATATTTGTTTCTTCTGCATTCATTATCCTTTTTTCTTGTCTCTTCGCTGTAGTAATGGCGTGGATGTGTCTTAAAGATGCCACCAGTTGTCGGCTAGTGTTTTAATTGCACTATCCATATACTATAGGTAGCGAGGTCAGTAACTGAGAGATAAGTATCTTTTTCTTTAAAGTTATTTATTATAGTATACACTTATTTACCACCTCAGAGCTCACATCCCTGATAGTTCTTGTCACTCACTATTCCCGCCCCCTCAGGGGGAGATTGCTAACTATGGACGTGACTCCTGTCCCCGGCAAGTACTGACTCCTGACTAAAGTGACACGGGCTCTGGATGCCGTCATGTGGCGAGGGTTTTTTGTGTGCGCATGCTGTCCTCTTGTGGCTACAAGCGTCTATATCACATGCCTTACGACAGAAGTAGTAATATTTGTAGTAAGAGTAGCATAAGTAGCAGTTTGAAAAAAAGAGAGAATTTAGAAAATGAGTGGAAAGAGAAGCTTGGTGGAAGGAGATCCGAGTTGGCTTGAGCATGTGGAAAGAATGGATATTTAATAACAGATGAGTAAAGTTTAAAAAGAAAAATTTCCAGCTTTTGTGCTACTTGTAGACCGAAATGGAAGTAGAAAAAATTGGACAAACTTGGTCAAACCAAGGCGCCATATTGCTTCCTCTATTCATGTACACTGGGATCTAGAAAATCAAATAACTTTGAGATATTTTTATCCATGTTTAAAAGGACAAACAAGGTTTGAGGGAATTTGGAAATTATATCACCCGAGCTCTATAACACAAACTTGGGTATAGAGGCAAAATAGCGACTGGTGAATAAGTGGCCAACCCTGTCTATATATGGATCTGTTTTATCTGAGAGAGATTTGACAAGGACTAAAATGGAATCTATTTTGATTAATATATGTTTAATATTTTTCTTATTTACAGAATGTCTTGAACAATAAAAGCATTCTTCAGCATAATATCTCGTAATAGTAAAATAAATCTTTTGATTTAATATAATCACTAAGGTTAAGTTCTTTATGAATGTTAATAGTTTGAGCTACGTTCTCTGTCAATATTGCAGATGAAGATATAGGCATCAGAGCTGGCGCTCCGGTGACGTACAAAGGCGCAGTTTTGGAATATGAGCCTTATAGCGTATGGACAGAAGCAGGAGGTGAATTGATAACGAAAGAAAACGCTTTGATAATAGCTCAATATGCAATGGAAGCCAAAGAATTGGTAAGATTACATGTGTGTGTTTGTGTGATTACCTAATTGTGATTACCTAATTGTGTTTACGGGAAAGAGCCCAAAGCTCGTATCTTCCCGTCTCCTGATCGGTTCCATTTTATACTTAGTGATACTTATCATACCTGTCCTTAAAACTATGGATTGAGAGAGAGAGAGAGAGAGAGAGAGAGAGAGAGAGAGAGAGAGAGAGAGAGAGAGAGAGAGAGAGAGAGAGAGAGAGAGAGAGAGAGAGAGAGAGAGAGAGAGTTTAACCTAATATGTTGATAAATTATAGTATTTTACATATAGAAGCCACGCCAGAATTACAGCTAGAACCTATTTGAAACTAATAAGTTGGCAAACTAATGTATATTATAAACGCCAAAATTAAAGCCAAAATGAATTTGAAGCTAAGGAATTGGCAATCAAAAGGAACGTATAAACATAAGTTAGATATATAGCCAAAATTCAACTTGAAGCTGAGAAATTGGTGTAGTATAAAATAACGCTAAAATTATAGCCAAAAATACACATGAACTTAAGGAATTGGCAATTCTATATAATATATAAATATACATAAAAAGAATCACCAAATTTATAAAAATGACACAAGTCTAGCTTTACGTACAATTAAAGCTAAGAATCTGATTATAGCAAATTGTGCATTTGAAACTAATGAATTAATAAGTAAATGTCCAATACCAATTAGACAAAAATGCCATGTCTATAGCTTAGTATGCAGCTGTTGTAAGATGTAATCACTATGTTACTATGAATACCAGAAGGGTGCAAGGTAAGAGCGGACAAGAGGTGGTTTCGTTTAGCTTAATTTATCTTAGAGTACAACATATACAACACCTCAGTGCCCCCAACTCTTATGACTATCAAAATCTATATCTGTTCGTGCCCCTGGGAAAGTACTGACTAACTCTCTGACTGCCCCGGGGATTCTTGAAGTACCCAATGGGCAGGGCGTGTCATGTAGTCCAGTTCTGCCAATAGACTTCAGGTTCAAAGGGGAGTCCCTCCTCTTTGGGGAGGGGCTGTTTCAGAAGGCCTATTGAACAGAAGAAGTTCTAAATCGCCTGTGGCTATTGGGGCATCTCTCCAGGGTATGTACAATACATATGGATCAAATGTTTATAACCTTTGTGGTGTTTTGGGGGACTGAGGGTCCCTTATCTTTTAGGCCTCTTGGGGTACTTGGCGCCGGATATTAGTTCCATGTGTCCAGCCATAAATCTTGGTGGCACCTAGGGAAAATATGGCCTGGACCCAAAACCCACACATGGGAGGGTATGCAATAAAACTCCTGTACCCTCGGCCGTTACTTCTTAAGACTTGTCACAGGTTTCAGATCCTGGCCTCAGCAGGATTTCATGTGACTTCAGTGAGACTTCAGTCATGCGACACTGCTATAAGTAAGGAAATATTAAGCTATAGTAATGCTTTAACAGGTGAAAACGCCCAATGTTCCAATGAAGCTAAAAGAAATATAAGTCAAAATATCGTAAGTCAAGATCTGTTATATGCAAAGTAAGATAGATTTATAGTCCAGTGCATATGCAGTTGGGACTATGACACGGAATGTCAAAATATTTTAAATGCAAAATACGCTAAAATTATATCCGAATGTATATGCAATTGTAGCTACGCACACAAAAAGTAAAATTAATATATATCCTACGATCGCTATAATTATAGCCCACTTTGCAGTGATGTATTGCAGATATAGAACCCCCCCCCCACTAGAATGATACCTAATACACAGACTAAAGTGCAACTGAAGTAGAGGGAAACGGCTATAATTATAGCCTTAAGAACAGTTGATATTAAGAGTATGGTAAGCTACGAAGCAGTAAACATTTGGGATGAAAGCTATAATTATAGCCAATAAGCAAAAAAAAAAAATTAAATGGTAAGTCAAGATACATACACAAACACACCACACACACACATGGGAGACTTACTAGGAAGCTGCAAGCAATGGCTAGAATAGGTGGAAATGTCTTGGAATGGATAAAAACTTACTTAGAAGGAAGAGAACAGAGGGTTAGAGTAAGACACTCAGTGTCTGAATGGAGAAGAGATAGTAGTGGAGTTATACAGGGTTCAGTTTTAGGGCCACTTTTGTTCCTTGTATATGTAAATGACCTACCAGAGTCTGTAATTCATTCATGAATATGCTTGCAGATGATGCAAAGATTGTGAAGAAAGTAAAAAACGAGAACAATGGTAGAGAACGTCAGGAAGATCTAAATAGTCTGCATGAGTGGTCAGAAAAGTGGCTAATGGAATTCAATACTTCAAAATGTAAGTTAGTGAGAATGGGTACAAGTGCAAGAAGGCCCAAGCTTGACTACTCGGTGGCTGGAGTACAACTTCAAGAGACAGAAAATGAGAGAGATCTAGGAGTACACATACTGGCCGAATTGTCTCCAGAAATGCATGTAAATGGCATAATAAGAGAAGCATATGCTTTCTTAGGAAATGTAAGGGTAGCCTTCACAGGCACATGGGCAGGGAAATGTTCAGAAATAGTTATGTAACCTATATGAGGCCAAAACTTGAATATGCAGCCTCCTTTTGGAATCCGCACTTGAAAAAGTGCGTAGTTAAGCTTGAAAAAGTTCAAAAACATGCCACGAAACTGGTGCCTGCCAGAAATACACAATCTCAGTTATGATGAGAGGCTGAGGGAATTAGACTTACCATCACTCGAAGCTAGAAGATTGAGGAGGGATATGGTGACAGTTTTTAAATTCCTGCACGGTTATGGTAGAGTGGATAGGGATCGATACTTTGATATAGCTGGCACTAGATCTAGAGGTCACAGTTTGAGCTTCGTAAGAAAACTTCTTTGCAGGATGTAAGGAAGTACTTTTTCAGTGTAAAAATAGTTGATAATTGGAATTCGCTAAGCGAGGAGGTAGTTAATGCTAACTCAATCCATAGTTTTAGGGACAGGTATGATAAGTATCACTAAGTACAATATGGAACAGATCAGGAGACGGGAAGTTACGAGCTAGGGACTCTTTCCCGTAAGCACAATTACGTAATTTCACACACACACACACTTACATATATATATATATATATATATATATATATATATATATATATATATATATATATATATATATATATATATATATATATATATATATATATATATATATATATATATATATATATATATATATATATATATATATATATATATATATATAACCAAATAAGCACATTACATATGTGAAAATATGAATAATTTTTTACCCCGACCGGAACTTGAACCTAGGACTTGTAATTACTAAGTGGTGTGGTGTGTAGTTGGTAGAGCCTTGACTTAGTAACTATAAGTCCTAGGTTCAAGTCCCGGTCGGGGTAAAAAAAAATATTCATATATATATATATATATATATATATATATATATATATATATATATATATATATATATATATATATATATATATATATATATATATATATATGCATCTGTATTCGTAAATTGAGAGCAAAATAAACAAAATTAAGCGATTTTTCAAAATATAATTCTTAAATGAACTGTTCTAAAATTTCATCAATAATAATAATAATAATAATAATAATAATAATAATAATAATAATAATAATAATAATAATAATAATAATAATAATAATAATAATAATATTAATAATAATAATAATAATAATAATAATAATAATAAAACTACAAGTTTGTTTTAAATAAATCTGACCTTGGTTTAAACTTCGTTATGGGAAAGCAGCAGATGTCTGCCAATAACAAACAGATTAAAAAATAAAATTAAAAAAAAAAAGTGTATTGTTATTTAATAGATACGAGTTTATAACCTTTTTTTTATTCCCTGTTGATTATTGCTTTCGACCCTACCGTGGGGAGTTAGGAAGGTCAGCCAGCCTTAATCCCTCTTATGGCTCCAACATGTGTCCACCCCCATTTGAATGGGAACTAATTGAGACACATAAAAATGAGCTATGTCTGCATTGTGATTAATATTCTAGATTTTTTATTCTTATTAATATATTCTGCAGTAAAATAATATTTATATATTTATGTCTTATGTAGGGTTATATAAGGTCAAAGAACATATTTATAGTTGTAATGTAGATCTATCCATCTAGCTATCTATCAATCTAGATGTTTGCTTAGCTAACTGGATATGCATTAAGAGAAAAAAAAGCCGAAAATATTATCAGTGAGAATATAAGCTTCTGTTAGTACTGATAAGACAGTTTTCGGGTCAAGCTTCATTATATATATATATATATATATATATATATATATATATATATATATATATATATATATATATATATATATATATATATATATATATATTATATATATATATATATATATATATATATATATATATATATATATATATATATATATATATATATATATATATATATATATATATATATATATATATATATATATATATATATATATATATTTTATCTTAAATCGAATCCCAAGGTCTCTCTCTCTCTCTCTCTCTCTCTCTCTCTCTCTCTCTCTCTCTCTCTCTCTCTCTCTCTCTCTCTCTCTCTCTCTCTATATATATATATATATATATATATATATATATATATATATATATATATATATATATATATATATATATATATATATATATATATATATATATATATATATATATATGTCATGAGGTTATTTACCCCCAGATCATTTTTATTTTGGTATTCTGACCTTTCTTTTGACATCATCTCTTGATCTTTGACCTTTGAGATCTCAAGCTTAATTAACCTTTACATACGAAATATTATATTATATTTTTTACCTCCAGGCCTAAAGATTGCGTGATTTTGACCCCTTAATTTTTGCATTTGGTTTTCAGGGTTTTGACAGATTCCTTAATATATGTATCTGATAATCAGGGTTTGAACATGTCCCTTAATGCTCTGTATCTGCTATCCAGGATTTGAACAGACCTCTTAATATCTGAATTTTATTTTAGGAGTGTGAACAGGCCTCTTTATGATTGTATTTTATTTCCAGGATGTGAACAGACCCCTTTAATGTTTGTATATGGTTTTCAGGGTGTGGAATGACACCTTAGGGGGCTTGTCCATACCCTGAACATCATATACAAACATTAAAGGGTTTGTCCACACTCAGGATATCAGATACATATATTAAGGGGTTTATCCACACCCTGAAAATCAGATACAAGCATTAAGTGGTTCGTCCATACCCTAGAAATCAGATACAAGCATTAAGGGATCTGTCCTTAACCTAGATATCATATACAACAACCACACCCTGAATTTCAGTCACAAACACTAACATTTGTATCTGATTTTCAAGGTTTGGGCAAACCCCTTAATATATGAATCTGATTTTCAGGGTATGAAAATAACCCTTTTTGTTTGAATTTGATGTCCAGGGTGTGGGGAAAACCCCTTAACGTATGCATCTGATATTCAAGGTGTGGATAAATCCCTCAATATTTGCATCAAATTAACAGGGTATGGACATAACCCGTTTTGCTTGTATTTGATGTTCAGGGTATGGACAAAGCACTTCATGAATGCATCTGAAGTTCAGGGTGTAGTGAAGCTCCTTAATGTTTGTATCTAATATCCAGGGTGTGGACAAGTCCCTTAATGTTTGATTCTGATGTTCAGGTTACAGACATATCTCTTAATGTTTATATCTGATTTTCAGGGTGTTGACATCTTAGTGGCACCCGAATACAGCATTCAGAGTATGGATATGCAAGTCTTGAACAGTACCCTCCTGTTCTCTTTGATGCAGTATGTTCCTGACCCTGTCCTAAATTTTATACCATGTAATGATCCAACTGATCCCTTGAATGTAGAGGTAAGAATTTTGCTACCTGTTCTGAACAATCCTTATAACAATCAAATAACCAGGTCTGAGCATTAGGATTTTAGCTTTGGTCCAAATGGTCAGATTGTACAATCTCATTTTCTAGCCATGTCAGTTGGTTCTGTAACTGATCACTGGATAGGTACAATTGTGTATACCTAAGTTCCTCTGGCAACTGATCAATTACCCGAGTCAGTTAATCAACCAATCCAATCAACAGTCACTCAATTGACCACTTATTCAGCTGATATGTAAGGTCGTCTGGGAATTAATCAGTCATCCAGCCAATGAAGCCACTAATCACGAAATCAGTTATTTAATTTATATATAGTGATTAAAAATTTTCATAAGCATTATTATAATGAGTAATTATGAATTAATAGGATGATATTATGCATGTAGAAGGAAATGAAAATATGTATAATAATTGTAAGTCTCATTCTATTAATGTTAATGTAAGGATAGGCAAGAGTTTCATTCCTTGCTTGAGATAGGGCAAAGAGGCGGTGACAATGGCTTTCACATAACAGAATGGTATAACTAAAAAAATGGGCAATGATAGGGATTTTACAATTTTTTTATTCTCTGTAAATACTGCAAACAATGAAACTTATAATAAATGTACTTAATTATGAACTGATTGGACTTCCGTCCTACTCACCAGGCAGTACGCACCCTAAGTTGCGCAGCTCTTGAAAATGAGATGTACATCGTGGCTGACTTGGCAGAGGTTAGCCCCTGTTCACCAACAAGCAGAAATCCGTTTAATAATGCCCTTGATATCTCTGAAGAGTGTCCTCCTTCAGGTCAGTTTTATTACAACACTCAGGTGGTCTTTGACAGGGATGGAGTTCTCATTGCCAGGTTAGTATAAACATAAGACTGTTGTTTCTTGCTAGTATTATAAATTATGATGGTACCTGAATAAGAAAAACATGAAATATTTCAGTAAATGATTCTTCAATAAATATCACTACCACTAACTAAAACCTTTGATGACCTTTAATAGAAATACATTGTTTTCTTAAACAGATATAGAAAGAAAAACCTCTTTTTGGAATGGCAGTTCACACCAGGTACAGATCCTAATGAAATGGCCATCTTCACTACAGATTTTGGTGTTACATTCACTCTGCAGGTAATATACCATTGCTTTCATACATCATTTGCACTATAACCCACAATAATAATTACTTAAATGCTGCATCCTGAAAATCTTTGCATTCCGCTAGAATTGACACTAAATTATCCTCGTTTTGAACAGGTGTGCTTTGACATTGCTTACTTCAACCCTGGAGTAAGCAACATCGTCAATTATGGAATCAAAGATGTCATTATGAGTACTGCTTGGGTAGATATGCTTCCTTATCATACAGGTAAGTGGCTATAGATACTTAATCTCAGGCACATTTTTAATTAGTGGATCTGCTCCTGGCTGACTTTATACAAGTTATTATAGTTTAGTACCCCTTTTGGTTTGCAAAGTGTCTTTTTTAACCTGGAGATAATAGTACTGAGAGTCATTGTGCCGGGTTCTGCATATTTAGTAGCTTACAATGTATGTTTCTGGCTTCCTTTCAAGAAATGACAAGTTTAGTTACGCTTTTGGTTTGCAAAGGGTCTTTTCACCGACAATAGCAGTGATAGCCATCTTCTGGGTTTTACAAATTTAGTAGCTGGCAATGCGGCAGAAGGCTGTGCTGGAGAATTATCTTCTCCATGTAAGGTTTTGGACATAGATAGGAATTCCTATCTTGTAATTTTACCCCAAGAGCTCTATATATCAAACAAAAGTCAATGCAACACTACTGGCCAAGTTTACAGTCATTATGTTTGAGCATCTGCGCCTTTACAAGACATACTGATTAACGGAGGATACCATTACTAAGCATTAATGGCCATAAATCTAGCGCACAAGTAAAAACTTTTTACTTCCTCCACAAAGTTACTGCATAGGGAGATTATGATACTCTTCAGAAAGTTTAGTAAAATAACTTTGGAACCATTAACCTGCTTGCATTTTCATAATGTTTATTTGTCTTTATTTCCAGCGCCCGCTGTCCAAAACGCATGGAGTCGAGGTAATGGTGTAAATCTCTTGGTGTCTGGTTATCATTATCCTGAAAGAGCCAAGCTTGGTTCTGGAATCTACAGAGGTGCCTCTGATCTGGCTAACGTTTACATCTTTGACCCAGAATCTGGCTCAAGACTCCTAGTCTCAGATGTCAGCACTGTAGCAACAGTTGATGTTAGAATTTATGATGTGGTTCGGCACCAGGCAAATGCTCCTGGGAGAGTACCAAGAGCAAAAACGACTATAGAAAAAAATACCTGTGAAAATGGACTCTCGAAGGGAACACACAATTTATTATGATGACCTATCGAACTACACACAGGTTCACCTCACCCCAGGAGACACAACAGAGATACTTAATGCAGAGGCTTGCCACCAGGATGGACTCTGCTGTAAGCTTAACTACCAGCCCACTGGAATTTTAAACTACAGCCTTGTAGCATATAGTGGTCCTGTTATCAAAGGCTGGGGAGAATATAGCATCTATGCTCAGGTTTGCTCCATCCTGTGGTGTGCAGGGGATGACATTAATACATGTGGACACATTGATCTTGGCCTTCCTGACAGCGATTCCTTTAGCATGTTCTCACTCTCAGGCAATTTTGCTCAAGGTGTATATGTCTATTCAACAGTCTTCCAAAGGAACCTGACCCTAATTGACAACAATCTTTATAACATCTCCCAGCAAAATACAGAGACCATAATCTCAACAAATGGGTCACTTCCAGATCTCTTGACAGCTGGCTTCTATGCACGTTGGTATGAAAGGGATCCTTAAAACAATATCTTCTCCAACTCTTTAAATGTAATGGCTTTACATATATATATATATATATATATATATATATATATATATATATATATATATATATATATATATATATATATATATATATATATATATATATATATATATATATATATATATATATATATATATATATATATATATATATATATATATATATATATATATATATATATATATATATATAGGCAGTGTGTATTATTGCATACCTTGCACACATTCTATAATGTATTAATAAATTCACTGTATTGTTATGGCTCAGTGAACTGACGTGATTATTTCCCTTACAATAAATACTAAAACTGAAATATTTTAGTTTGAAAATGTCAGATTGTGACACGTGTGTCTATACAAAACAATCTATTGAGAATCCACGTCTGATTAGGATACACTCAAATATTGACTCAGTATATTAAAATTAATTGCACAAAAGAGAATACAAGAAAAATAGAACAATTCAAGTAACACACAGAATAAGGAAAATAGATATTGCCGACAGGATCAAACTATGCATTCAACTAACTGAACAATGTAACGAGAAGAACTCTTGCAACTGAATTTATGTCTTGTACATAAATTAGCAAATAGGGGACCGCAGTAGCATAGTGGCTCTGAACTATAGACCAGTTTCCTTGACCAGCATAGTTTGCAAAGTTATGGAGAAACTACTAAGGAAACATATCTCTCTTCACTTGGAATCCTTCAACTTTTTGTCAGTGAGGCAACATGGCTTCAGAGAAGGTAGATCAACAGTAACAAACTTATTAGAATTTTATGATGAGGTAAGCCAAATATTACAGGAAAGAGAGGGCTGGGCAGATTGCATATTCCTAGACTTCCAGAAAGCGTTTGACACTGTTCCACATGGGAGACTTATTAGGAAGCTGCAATCAATGGCTAGAATAGGTGGAAATTTTTTGGAATGGATAAAAACTTACTTAGAAGGAAGGGAACAGAGGGTTAGAGTAAGACACTCAGTGTCTGAATGGAGAAGAGATAGTAGTGGAGTTCCACAGGGTTCAGTTTTAGGGCCACTTTTGTTCCTTGTATATGTAAATGACCTACCAGAGTCTGTAAATTCATTCATGAATATGTTTGCAGATGATGCAAAGATTGTGAAGAAAGTAAAAAACGAGAATAATGGTAGAGAACTTCAGGAGGATCTAAATAATCTGCATGAGTGGTCAGAAAAGTGGCTAATGAAATTCAATACTTCAAAATGTAAGGTAATGAGAATGGGTACAAGTGCAAGAAGGCCCAAGCTTGACTACTCGGTGGCTGGAGTACAACTTCAAGAGACAGAAAATGAGAGAGATCTAGGAGTAAACATACTGGCAGATTTGTCTCCAGAAATACATATAAATGGCATAGTAAGGGCAGCATATGCATTCTTATCAAATGTAAGGGAGGCCTTCAGGCACATGGACAAGGAAATGTTCAGAAATATTTATGTAACCTATGTGAGGCCAAAACTCGTATATGCAGCCCCCTTTTGGAATCTGCACTTGAAAAAGCACATAGCTAAGCTTGAAAAAGTTCAAAGACATGCCACGAAACTGGTGCCAGAAATACGCAATCTCAGTTATGATGAGAGGCTGAGGGAATTAGACTTACCATCACTCGAAGCTAGAAGAGTGAGGGGGGATATGGTGACAGTCTTTAAATTCCTTCATGGTTATGATAGAGTGGATAGGGATCGATATTTTGATATGGCTGGCTCTAGAACTAGAGGTCATAGTTTGAAGCTTGGTAAGAAAACTTCTTTGCAGGATGTAAGGAAATACTTTTTCAGTGTAAGAGTAGTTGATAATTGGAATTGGCTAAGCGAGGAGGTAGTTAATGCTATCTCAATCCATAGTTTTAAGGACAGGTATGATAAGTATCACTAAGTATAAAATGGAACCGATGAGGAGACGGGAAGATACGAGCTTTGGGCTCTTTCCCGTAAACACAATTAGGTAATCACAATTAGGTAATCACTCGACTCGGGAAGTGATAGACCTGCGATCACGCTTGCAGTGGGGCGTTAGGGAAGGGCATCCAATTTAAATACCCCAGCTCCAACCTATGTCTACTCCCATAATACGGATTAACAGTGACACTTGAAGTTGGACACAACAAAAAAATAGCACAAGTAGAAAATAAATAAATAAATTGTGTAGTTAGTAAATAAATAGATGGTTTACATGACAAGTATTATAAAATAACCCAAGATTATACATACAAAGAGAATGATATAATACAGATATGCTTTGTCAGAAACTTCATCTTGAAAGGCATCAACTACAATTTAATAATATTATTGTTTCTTAATTTCGTTTCCTTTTGTGGACGAGTGTCAGTCATTATGAGTCATGTCTAAACTCTCCCTCCTCCGCCACTGATGACCCGGCCTGAAGACCCTCTCATCTTCCTCCCCTATTTTCAAATTGAACACGCCCATCCACGAAGGCATCCCCCGGTCCAAAATGGCTTCATCCTCATACCTGACAATCTCGATAGACAATTTTCATCAGCTACTGCTTTCTAACACCCTCGCATAAGGGTTATATGTGAATGAATTCCAGTATGTATGTTCACCCCGTTCGTTCATATATTAACTGAGTCCGTTATTTAATTTTGAACTTTGTAATTATATATATATATATATATATATATATATATATATATATATATATATATATATATATATATATATATATATATATATATATATATATATATATATGGTTCATATTACTTGAATTTTTAAATTTTTATTCATTACCAAATTACGTTATTCTTGATATAGGCTTAACGGCAGGCTAAAAATGTGACAAAATTCGGTTTATGATATGCTCTATTAAAACAAAGAAATATTAATCTTACACTATTAAAAAAAATAAGTCTCATACTTGAATTATAATGATAGTGTAGCCTAACTCATTCAAATGTTTCATTTTTTATGCTATTACAGCTCTTATGATGAAGTAGGTAAGGACGAAAATACTTTATCCTTTAAGTTTGTGTTTCGTCTTGTCAGTTCTGGCATATTTGGACCAAGTTAACAAATAGATCTTCATATGGTGAGAAGGAGCAAAGAAAGAAACATGGAAAAGTAAAAAAAAACAACAACAACAACAACAACAACAACAACAGGGGAATGAATCCATTAAAGGAGAAAATGGGTTTTTATGTATCTATCTAATTCTAAAAATAAGCTAAATAGACCTCTAAGATGGCGAGAAAAGGAGAGAAGGAGAGGGATGCGAGAAAAACAGAGGGACAGAGAGGTATTAAAGCAGGCTTAGATGCTCTCTCTCTCTCTCTCTCTCTCTCTCTCTCTCTCTTAAACCAAGTTAACATCTAGATCTTTAAGATGGTGACATAGAGAGAGAGAGAGGAGAGAGAGAGAGAGAGAGAGAGAGAGAGAGAGAGATTGTGGGAAAATTCAGATAAAGGTAGTAAACTAGGCTATAGGACTTCTCTCTCTCTCTCTCTCTCTCTCTCTCTCTCTCTCTCTCTCTCTCTCTCTCTCTCAAGACAGTGAAAAGAAGGATAAGAACACCGCATGTGGTAAACTACAAGGGTTGGAAGAACTGAAGGAGAGTTTCGGACTTCATCTACTGATTAGTCCATAAACACATCTTAAACGAAAGAAACAAAAAGATAATCCAGAAAGTGGAAAAGAAGGAAAGGAATAATTTCAGCAAACAATCAAACAAACATTTATTTCCATTTTTGTACAATGGTTATTCTTATACAATCTAAAAGTAACTTATAAGTAGCTATATAATTGAACTAATAAGAGGGTAATACATACTGTTAAATAATGGTATCCTAGAAAATAATAATACTGTAATAAAAATGTTAACAATAATGTTAATAATAAAGTAGTAGATGTGGTACTGAAGGAAAGTTTTCTGATTATTAAGATCAGAGCAAACAAACAAAACATACAAACATTTATTTCCATTTTGTACAAATCGGAAAATTAACTTATAAGTAGACATGTAATTAATCTAATAAATAAGAGGGTAATGCATATAGTTAAATTAAATGTAGCTTTCATAGGAAATAATAATGCTGTAATAATACTGTAATAAACTTGTAATTAAACTAATAAATAAGAGGGTAATACATATAGTTAAATTAAATGTAGCTGTCATAGAAAATAATAATGCTGTAATAAAAATGTTAACAATAATGTTAATATTAAAGTAGTAATAATAACACTAGATACAGTGTCGTTATTATCGGCATCATTTCCATATTTGTTTTCCTTACAATGAGAATAATTAGTTCTTAACGAGCAGCAACTATTTTTCCAAAAGAAAACTGTATAGTTTGCCTTTGAAAGCTGTGAAGGAGGATACATTTTTGAGATGCTCTGGAATATTGTTCCAGAGTGTTGGCCCTTTGATAGTGATCATCTTTGAACCTGCCTCTGTGTTTGTTCTGTGAATAACAAACAAAACAAACAAAACAAACAAAAACATTTATTTCCATTTTGTACAATGGTTATTCAACATTAATAGTAACTTATAAGTAGACATGTAATTAAACTAATAAATAAGAGGGTAATACATATAGTTAAATTAAATGTAGCTTTCATAGGAAATAATAATGCTGTAATAATACTGTAATAAACTTGTAATTAAACTAATAAATAAGAGGGTAATACATATAGTTAAATTAAATGTAGCTTTCATAGAAAATAATAATGCTGTAATAAAAATGTTAACAATAATGTTAATAATAAAGTAGTAAATATGCCACTAGATACAGGATCGTTATTATCGGCATCATTTCCATATTTGTTTCCTTACAATGAGAATAATTAGTTCTTAATGAGCAGCAACTATTTTTCCAAAAGAAAACTATATAGTTTGCCTTTGAAAGCTGTGAAGGAGGATGCATTTTTAAGATGCTCTGGAATATTATTCCAGAGTGTTGGCCCTTTGATAGTGATCATCTCTGAACCTGCTTCTGTGTTTGTTCTGTGAATAAAGAGCTCACTGCTCTGTCTTGTGTTGGTTCCCCTTATATCCCTGACTGTTTTTAAATCAAATAGCCAGCTAGGATAATGATGGTCCAAAATTTTGAATACAAAAACATAAATAGCATAAGCGACCTTATTTTCTGCCCGCAGCCACCCAAGTTTATTGAGAGCTGGTGTGATGTGGTCATATTTTCTTATTCCTCCCAGGGCAACTCGAGCTGCAAAATTAATAAGCTTCTGTATTCTGTTTATCTGAGTCTTAGTGGTAGCTCCCCAAACAGTTGTGCAGTAATTAATGTGACTTAGGGCTAGAGATTCAACAACAGTTATTCGAGTGGTAGTCTCAAAATTGTCTTTTATACGTGGTAAGTACATTAATGTTCCTGTAACCTTTTCGCATACTTTATCTATGTGGGAATCAAACAACATGTGGTTATCAAAGTGAATTCCTAGGTTTTTGACTGTTTTGCTAGGTGTGATAATATTGTCGCAAAAATTAATTGTTGTGTTTTCTGGAATTTGTGCTATGTGGAACCTTGAACCAATAAATATGCACTGTGTTTTACTTTCGTTAATTAACAGCCCAATTTCTTGGAAATAGGTTTTAATTTTTGACAGAGTGTTTTCTGCTCTTAAAGTTAGCTCTGGGAGATTATTAATATCACCACTAAGGAGTAGTTGAGTGTCATCTGCATATTGTGCGACTAGACAGTCAGAAATGAAAGAAGATAGATCATTTACGTAAATGGAGAAGAGAATAGGACCAAGTACTGATCCCTGTGGAACACCAAATGATACATTTTTTGGCACAGAGATAATGTTGTTAAGACATATGGACTGTTTACGATTAGATAGATACTCGCTAAACCAGCTTGGATCAATATTTAAGTTAATACATTTACTTAAAAGAATTTCATGGTTTACACTGTCGAAGGCTTTTGATAAGTCTAATAATACGAGAAGAGATATTTTTTTCATATCTATATTATTATATATACTATTCGTAACTTTAAGCAGTGCAGTTTCCGTCGAAAGTTTCGGTCTGAAACCATGCTGGTTAATACTTATTATTCTATTTGATTCTAAATATGACATAAGTTGGCATGCAACAATTTTTTCTAATATTTTAGAGAAAATGGGTAGCAGGGAAATGGGACGATAGTTTGTCACATCTTCTCTGTCCCCCTTTTTATGCAGAGGTATTACATGTGCTATTTTCCAAGAGTCAGGAAACTTTTTAGTAACAATGGAAGTGTTCATAATAGTTAGAATATAGGATGCAATCATGGGTAGAGCATCTTTGATGAACTGAAATGGTATACCATCTGAACCCTAAGAGCCAGAGTTGCTTAGGCTCTTTATGGTAAGAATTAGGGTAGCACAATCGATAGGAATTATCTTGAAGTACTCTCTTGTGTTTTCATTGGAAGAATTGTCATTTAAGCAATTACTCATATTCACTGAGTTGATGTTTTCTTGAGTTTTTTCATATGTATTTTTGCCAACGTTAGCAAAATAGTTATTAAAGTTTTCTGCTTTGTCTTTCAACGCCGTAATATTTTCATAACTTTCTGAGGTACTCTTTTCATTTGGTATCATGCTTCTTATCACTTTCCATGTTGCTGCTGTATCATGTCTAGAGTCATTAAATTGTTTTTTGTAAAAGTCTTTTTTACTTACACTGATGAGAGATCTGACACGTTTCTTTTCTGTTTTATAACGTTCTCGGAGAGTCATATCATATCTATTCATTTTTAGCTCTTTTTGTATTTGATTTCTGATTTGCATTGCCTCTTTGATGTCATTAGTTAGCCAGGGGGCTGAGGGGCGGGTTATTTTTCTTGTTACAATGGGTGCACAACTATCTAAGAATTCAAGGAAGACTTTTGTTAGAATCTCAACCTGCAAATCGACGTTATCTGTGTATTTAATTCTATTAAGTGCATTTGTGTTGTTGATTAATGTTTCACAAAAGATATCAGGGGAGTAATTTTTTAGACACCGGAATGTCTTGAGGAGAGGCTTCCTTTTGGGCTTGTTTATGTTTAGCATAGCAATGTTCAGCTCGTGGTCTGCAATTGGGCAGGGAACTACGTCCCAATAGAGTATACTTTCCACTTTATTTGTTATTATCAGATTTATAAGAGTCCTAGAATTGGGGGTTATGCGGGTCTGTTTTGTCACTATTTGTGTTAACTTCACAGTGTTGATCACCCTTTTCATTTTGTTATCTGCTGAGAGCAAGTCATCATTAAAATCACCAAGTATGTATATGGGTTTATGACGCACACAGATATTTCTGAATGTTTCTAGTAGATGATTGAATGAACTGGTAGGTGCTTTAGGGTGACGGTAAACACACCCTACAATGAAAGATGGAAGTTTCTGATACTGCACAGTGATCCATAAATCTTCGAGCTCCTCAGTTTTTTCTAAACCTGTGGCTATTTCTGATGCACTAAGATAATTTCTAACATAAATACAAGCCCCACCCCCTCGGCCATGGTCATTGCAAAATTTTTTAAACTCTGGGATATTCACATATCTATTTTCAGTTGTAGGAGGAAGCCAAGTTTCACTTACACAGAGGAAGTCTATGTTGTAGTCTTTTGTTAGCATTATTATTTCCTCAAAATGAGCGAGCAGGGACTGAGCGTTCACATGTACTAATGTTACATTCTTACCATGTTTCATTGGGGTGGTATCCATAGTCATAGTTGTAGTTTCGACTGTGTGATTTTGCTGGGAATTCATCATTGTAGTGTGTTCTGGGGTTAGCCCATGGATCCTGGTGTCTGTACCTGCCGTTGGATGTGTAACGCTGGTTTGAGTACGTGCCGTGGTATGATCGGGCCTTCCCAAAGTTTGTATGCCTAGGTGAGTGTCTAGGGTTGTAAGAGCCATCACTCCAGGAGAAGTCTCTTGTGCGTGGACGGCGATAAGAGAGGTTTGTATCGTGTCTCTTTCTGTAGTCTCGCGTATAGGGGATTGCTTCATTAGCTCTTTGCTGTTTATTTTGGTATGACTGTAGTTTGGGATATTTTGTAGAATACCCAGGTTGTGTCCATTGTTTGCCCCCACGAAATGGCTGGACACTTGTGCCTGTAGGCCATTGATTCAGTTTGTAAGGCACATATTCAAATCCTTTTGATATCGTTATTGCGAAGGAAACCCAGTTTGGTTTGCGAGATAGCTCCTTAATCAAGACTTCTTCAGAAGGAATGCCTTGATTTGTCAATGTATTACGTATCTCTCTCTCAAAGGGGTTGCCAGGAATGCGAATATATATTTGAGCTGTAACCCTTGCACTTGCATTATTGGGCAACTGTGGCTGTGGGGGAGAGGACTTCGATGGAATGTTTAGAATAGAGATTGCTGCTATTTTGTCTTTTCTGTTTTCTTCATTGTTTCGCAGCCTATTGCTGGGTTGGTTATTTGTGCTGGAAGATGTAATTTGGTTGTCCTGGTTAGTGATAGTTGCTGTGTTGTTAGGAGTAGTGGAGATTGACTCTATATCTTCTTCGCTGTTTTGCAACTCTTTATCAGGTTGGTTGTTTGTGCTGGGAAGAATCTTGTTCTGGTTAGTGCCTGTTGTTGTATTGTTAGGAGTAGTGGGAAAGGACGATGTTGTTTCATCACTATTTTGTAACCTGTTACTGATTTGATTATTTATGCTAGATGGTGTATTCAGGTTGTCTTGATGACTATCACTTTTATCTGGATCTACCTCTTCTTCACTACCACTGTCACATTCGTCTCTCAGTGCACTGAAGGAATTGTGAGTAGAGACAGAAAACCTAGTTTGCAAAACCTGAGGGTTGTTGATAGAAGGGACATCATCGTTGTTAGGTGACAGCACTGAACTGAGAGGTGGAGATGTTTCTAATAGCAGTTTCAACCTAGAATTATCTCTTTTAAGTAGGACAATGTCAGATTCTAGCAAACCCACCTTGTGTTGTAAGGCTTTCACCTTTTCAGCATCTGCTTCCAAAATTTTCACCTTATCTGCAAGACTTTCTATCATTCGATGTAGGTCTCCTAGGTCGTGTGTTTTTTTAGACTCTATGGATTTTACAACCGAAGTTTGAGGTTGAAAGAGTTTGTCAAGTTCACCATTCATTGAGATATTCAGGACACTTGTGCTACAAGTGATTATGTTTGTAATTATCTCTTTTTTTACACGTTTTTTTTTATGATGTGTTTACCACTGTATTGGGGAAAGAGTTCCACTACCTTCGAAAGCAAAAGTTGACTTGTTTTGTACAGAGTGACTTTTTTAATTTTTTCCAATTCCCTTCTGATGTCCTCACGTGAATATACGAATATTCTGTCCAGAGATGATATAAACACTTCGGGAAAATATCAGTATTTACACACGGAAGGTCAGAAAGGTCAACATTTTCCGATGAGGACATTCTGGTGTGAATGGGAGGGAAACTGTGGTATGAGGGGAACTGCAGGTTCACCTAAGAAAGGTCCTTTTTAGGTCGGTCGCGAGAGGTTGTGGTTGAAATCGGTAACACTGGGAGAGACACTCTCAACGGTTTCTGATATGTTATAAGATTATAATGAATTTTCTCTGTCTAGTGTTGGTTCCCCTTATATCCCTGACTGTTTTTAACTCAAATAGCCAGCTAGGATTATGATGGTCCAAAATTTTGAATATAAATACATAAATAGCATAGGCGACCTTGTTTTCTGCCCGCAGCCACCAAAGTTTATTGAGAGCTGGTGTGATGTGGTCATATTTTCTTATTCCTCCCAGAGCAACTCGAGCCACAAAATTAATAAGCTTCTGTATTCTGTATTCTGTTTATTTAGGCACAGACAAGAGACACATCAAATGGCAAACAGACCTAGGAAGTCACGAGTTTAACTCTCTAATGGATACGCACGGATTTTCTTTGCCAGAGCCACTTGAAACTAACAAAGGATTGAGTAAAGTCGCCTCTCGCGTAATAGCTTTCGTAAAATTAGCAGACTTAACGAGTACACTAATAGATATGAGGAGTTAAAAGTGGTAAGATATCTTTAAAACTCTAATCCAGCAATGAAGGACTAAAAAGCTCACATCACTACCGGTCCCAACCCTGGATCAATTTATGGTGTCAGGAAGGGCATCCAACGGTAAAACTCAGTCCAAAGAACCCTAGTCTCTAAGAGGCTTGTCAGAAACAACGATCTCATGTGAATATTGGAAAACATTTTGAATTTTTTTTTCTTACAAGTTCCCAGTACGAGAGAGAGAGAGAGAGAGAGAGAGAGAGAGAGAGAGAGAGAGAGAGAGAGAGAGAGAGAGAGAGAGAGAATTATATAACAATAGCGTTTAAAGAAAAGATTAAGTAAAAACTGGCTTTACTCATCAAGGACATCGAACATCTAAAACTATCAAAATGAGAATATAAAAAATGAAATCTATTTGCGAGTTAAAAGGGTTATAATAATAATAATAATAATAATAATAATAATAATAACAATAATAATAATAATAATAATAATAATAATAATAATAATGCAGCACGAGGGTATTATAAATACAATGAATAAAGAGCATTGCACTAACACCTAATTATCATAATTTTTTTTTCACATCTCTAAAAATGTCTTTGTAAGCGATATATCAAACTTGAATACGCAGTTTTTAAGGTATGGAAATAATGAGAGGCATTATTATTATTATTATTATTATTATTATTATTATTATTATTATTACTATTATATTGTAAGATATTTTAAATGTAAATTAAGTACACTAAAGTTCTTCCGGTATGAAAATAACGGACAATTATTATTATTAATATAATTATAATTATTATTATTATTATTATTATTATTATTATTATTATTATTATTATATTGTAAGATATTTTATATGTAAATTAAGTGCACTTAAGATCATCCGGTATGGAAATAATGGAAAACTATTATTAATATTATTATTATTATTATTATTATTATTATTATTATTATTATGATGTCTTTAGACATTCTGGAACCTTCCCTTGCATCACACAACACAGACGCACAGTATACAGTATCTACAAATTTTTCCATCTTATTTCGCATTTTTCCTCTGGAACTTCGCGGGAAGTATGGAATAACCAATTTTGGCGCTTTGTAGGTACTTATTGAGTCTCTTTAGAGGTATTTCCCATTTCATACATAATCTATTCGTTCACTATTTCATAGGAAATCACATTTTCATTTTACAAAGCAACGGATATTAATTTCATCAATTATTTCAATATTTTCTTTCATTGTTTTGGCATTTTCCAAAAATTTTCGTTTTCTCTTCCATGCACAACGTTCTTTGTTTCATGACTCGTTTGCCTATCTGATGCTATCGAATTTGTCTCTCTAATTTTGGAATTCTGAACGCGGCCCTAACCTCACATTTTTGGGCAAGCTTTTTCTGACTACAATATTTTAAAATTAAAATATCATTAACAAGATTATATATATATATATATATATATATATATATATATATATATATATATATATATATATATATATATATATATATATATATATATATATATATATATATATATATATATATATATATATATATATATATATATATATATATATATATATATATATATATATATATATATATATATATATATATATATATATATATTAACGAGAGAATAATATTTGAATATTATTTCCTTTATATAATAATATTTAATCATATGCTATGGTGATAAAATGAATCATTGTTACTTTCAAAACTATTTCAATTATTTCTAAGGTGAGAACAGACTTCTACATTCTCTTTTACTTCATAAAGACAAAAATGAATAATTTACAAAAGGCAGCTTTGATGAAAACAGAATTTACGACTCCGTTTATTGATTTATAACAAGAGGATACAAAAAAATCGCATATTTAAAAGACAACAAATACGAAAATATAGGATAAATATTCTTATTTAAACCTAAAAAATAATTATTTAAACATATAAAATGGCCGACCGAATTCTCGTCATCTTTATAATTATCTTTTCCAACATTTATCAAAATTACTTTCGTTTAGCCAACAATGGACGGAAATAGATGGAACAAGAGGTGGGAAGGAATAGCTTGCATCGCGCCAATTTCTGAGATGAACGTTCAAATGAACGAAATATTATGGAGAATACTCTCTCTCTCGGAATGCCAAGCTACCCCTTCACCCCCTATATACCAGTAACCCCCAACAATACCCGCCATGGCCCACCCAAATCCCATATACAAAGAGGATGATCCCCGTCCATCGACCCATCCACACCGCGACACCTATCCAATCCAGCGACGGGACCCTACCATCAACCCCTCAACAGGACCCACAACAAGCTTCGCTTCGACTCGAATTTGTAATGGTAGTTTCTCTTTTGGAGTGAGGAAGAGAGGGAGTGTTCACCAAACTCATAACATCGTATTGTGTTGTTCACTGAAGAACATGTTCTTTATTTCGGTAATTAAAATGTTATTAATACAGTCCTCATCGTAATTTTCTATAATAGAAGGTTTTTTTCAATTGCTGAAATACCTTATATGTCTCTTTCCCTTCGAGCTTACTGTATGCAAGCTTCAGAACCTTTTATTTACACATGGAGTAAATATATTTGCTTTGCACGATTATGCAATGTACAGCGAATGTATATCTGTAAAGCCAGTGCACTGATCTGTGTGATATTGTACTTTGTTTTTGAAAATAAAATATAATGGATTTTTTAGGTCAATAATACTGGAATCTTAAAAGCTGTAATAATAATAATAATAATAATAATAATAATAATAATAATAATAATAATAATAATAATAATAATAATAATCTCCACCCTCGTGTCTGTACCGCTGTGAGTGTTTATATGTATTGTAGATGCTGCCCTTTTTGTGATAGTATATGTGATCATATATATATTTTGACGAATATAGTTCGTGGTATTGTAAATGTTATCCACTCTGTAATATTACTAATATATGTTCTGCATTTTGTAGAGCTAAAGTGGAAAGCGAATTTACCCGTTTCCTTTGTCATCGAGTTGTGGATTGGAGGCAGAGAGAATTTTACCTAAACAGAGAATACGGGTATGGTAATATTTTTAATTGCAGGTAGGCGTTCTTGAATATATAGCTGTACACCCAAAGAGAGAGAGAGAGAGAGAGAGAGAGAGAGAGAGAGAGAGAGAGAGAGAGAGAGAGAGGTCACATTGGATACGATTCTAAACCGTGTTAGGAATGAAATCAGCAATGATTCATCTTCAGAAATACAGATTTCTAAATTTTATATTTAATAAGTTTTTATCAGGCGATATTATTATTTTATAAGAATGTTTATTATTTACTTTCTCAGCAAAGGAGAAAAAGATTTATATTATAAATCTGTAAGTGTGTAGATTCATGTTGATATAGGAAATGGTCCATAAAGAATACTTTTTTTTTCTTAATCATAGATATTTTTACGGGAATTTTTTTTTAGAAAAAAGGAACAAAATTGATGGAAAATTTATCTTGATTTACCAATTTTTGTAATGACCATGGCTAAATGG
>JAXCGZ010009560.1:42500-72500 GCA_037179515.1 Halocaridina rubra
AATGATGGAAAAGACACAAGACATAGGATGAATAACAGATAGGGACAAAGGAGGACTTTGATGTAAAATAAGGAAGAGGAGGAGTGCCGCAAAAGGAGCCACACTGTCAAATAGTGTAAGCAAAACAGGGGAGTTTGAAGGTCAGACCACAGTGCGAAGCAGCACGTTGCAATCAAAGCCCTGAGGCTTTCTCAGCTAATATTTTCCCTTCTCCATTGGAATACTTGGAGAAGTTAGCAAGAATTTATTTATTTTTCCATTTTCATTGTATTCTGCAGATATCTTACTAAGAAAGGGTGATTTTTTAAATTTATGTTACTATTGTTGTACACTTTCAGTCGACTGTTGATGTTTTATGAATTTTTTGTCACTGTAAAGAAAACTGTTTTTAAGACCCCATTTTGATAGATATAATTGTACCTTTGTTTTTTAAAAATGTGCCAAATTTGAATTTTTTTTTATAAGTCAATGCACATAAATTAACACTGACTGCTTGTTTGCATAGTATGGATATACAGTATATGTAATTTGTTTGTGATTTTGTACACAGTGAATAATTTTCCAAGCTATATATTCATTTTAATTCTTTTCACAGTAAAAGTTTTCTTCAATTTGTGTCTGTTTTCAAGAATATAAAGTTTCCTTTTTTGTATGTACTGTATTGTAATTTCTTAAAAGACTCTTTTTAAGCTTTATATTCAATTTGCAGTTTGATACTAAATGTTATTTTTTTTAAACTTTTAAATATTAGACATTTTCTTAATGGCATCGTTATGCGATATATTATCCATGGCAATTTTTTATTCCTTGTTGGTCAATTTTGCTGTTTTTGAGAAATATTTCTATCTGGGTATTCAATCTACATTATGAATTTAAAACAGTACTGAAGTGTGATTTACTTAGGACTTCTATAAATTTTGATTGTATTATTATGCAGTGTGTATTGTAAGTTTTTTATTTTATTTTAATTCTTTGATGTAAATTTTTAACATTAACAGAGTGATATTGGTCCTACTTAATTTAATGGTGATTGCATAATTTCAGTACATTTTGAAGATAACTAAATGATATATATATATAAAAAAATGGCAGCTCTTGAATTGTTGAACATATCAAATGATTCTATATCTGTGATACCAGCCTTTATATTTTTATATAGTCTCCTTTGACTGTATTTACTCATATTTTCCCCTTTTAGCTAGTTTTTAGATGCATTTTTTTTCAAGTAAATACTGAAATATCTTTCATAGTATTTTAAAGTGACTTGTAGGTTTTGAGCAGAGAGTGTTATTTAAAATTTTTTTTGTAAATCCTGATTTGTGTTCAAGGGTAAAAAACCTTTTGTTTGTAACTCCCCGTTTCCTGGTCAGCTTTTTACAGTCAAAAAGTAACAAAGTCTTTGCTAAGAGTTTTCCATACATAAACTATACTTGATAATTTTTATTTTTACTTAATGTCAAGTTTGTACAAAAGTATATCGTATATTTATTTTGTTGCTATCATTTTTCATTAGTCATCCTAATTTTGCATTATATTAATGCATAATAGAAATAATTAACATATTTTGTAGATTAGTGCTGTCTATAATAATTAGAAATCATATGAATTTATGATTATATTATTTGGGATGCAATTAAATCTTTTGTATCAATTTCTGTACATCTTTTGTGCTCATTTTGACTAGTATTATTGATGCATTTGAAATGTTCACTTGGCAATTAAAATTTATTTAGCATAGACATCACTCCTGTAACAAAGGAATTATTGAGATGTTTTTACTGTTTTCTCAAGCTCTGCTATACAAGCTTATGAACATAAAATAAGAGTTTGTGTGTTTTACAAGTCATTTGTGAAGCGACTAGTTTTGCTGAGTTAAAAACAAATTTTCTGGTATATCCATGAAATCAGCTAATTCAGCCTAACCTAACTGCATCATGATATGTGTATTTTTGTATATGTAATAAGTTCTGATGATAGTAATCAACTCAAACATGCTATCAGGAGAAGCGCCTCGCTTGAACCTCGTTACCTCTTCGAGGGACTACCTGGCGACGGTGGATTATCCTTTACGTCCTAACGTGTCTAGGACGTGGGGGCAACTCCACAGACCAAAGAGCCGATGGACGTGTTGTTATTTTCCACAGTCCTTTCCCGTATACAGGATGCAGAGACTAATAAGTGTTGTGCTGTGTTTATTAGTGTTGATACTTCTTTCAGTCATTGCTTTTGTGTTTATGCAAGTTGTGCCGACACAAGTTGAGAAAAATGCAGGAGTGACCCCTGGTGGTACCACAGAAAATAGGTTAGTGGGTTACGATGATTATAGAAGATGGGAATCAGGTTTAGGGTTAGTGAGGACAGCGAGAAAGCTAGAAGACCATCCTGAATATAAGAGAAGTGTCGAGGGGGAAGAAGATGAGGAGGATTATCCCGACGAGGAGGACGAGGACGATGAGCTCATTCTCAACAGTTACGGTGATAATGGGTACGACGACGATGAAGAGGACAATCCTATCTTTGATATGAAGTATTTTGACTTCTCAATGAAGGGAGAGGTCGAAGAAAGACTTGGACTTGGAAACACGAATGTAAACTTAGTAAACGTACCCCAAAGTTCATTTACAACGCCAAATGTAAAAAAGAAATGGGAAAGTCTCCCTGAACTGATCCTCGTAAATAGTACTAAAATGAACATTGTGGAAAATGGAATTATATTCTCACAAGCTGTTGAAGCCCTTTTGGTAGATAAAAACCTCAGTGATATTAAAATAGGTCAGATATTAGATCATCTCAGGTCAAGTGAGGTCAAAGCTATGCAAAATCCCACTTGGGATCGATGTGGAAGGCCCAAGAATCAGTGGTTAAAATTTTCCTCTGGTTCTGCAGCTTGTGCTAGGTATAGGTAAGTATTATGCAACCCTGGAAGTATTTTAACTTCATTAGTTTATTTACTAATTATTCCGGGGGCTGCAGTCGCTCTTTGATAGAATGGGCAAGTTAGGAAGCTACTAACCTGAATTTTTACTCCACTGCATGTTCGCCATTAATGATAAAACTCCATATTCAAAATATGGTGAATTTCAGATTTCTCTTTTTTCTGTTAGGGCCACAAGGATATGAGATCATGTTGAGAAAATATCATACTGCAAATTAGATTGTAAAGTAAGACCTTGGAAGAAATGAATTATCATTTCTCTAATACATTTCAATATTTGCATGTTGAAAAGTTACTGTTTGGTTTTACTTTTTTTACTAGGTTTGTTAAGTACCATTTTATGTATTACTATTAATTGTTATTCGATTGGGAATGGACATAGACAGGTTGGAGCTCGGGTATTAATGTTGGATGCTCTCCCTAGTGCCCTGTGGTAGGTTGATTGTGGGTCTGTGACTTCCCAAGTCGAGTGCTCTAACCACTACACTACTGCAGTCCCCTTCATCAAAGAGAAATAGTGAAGTATGTTTGTATAAAAATATCTTGCAAGAAGAAAAAGAAATGTGTTTTCATAATATGAATGTTAAAATAATCAGAAGATGAATGTTAATCACTTAATTAAGTAAAAATTCTATTGCAAAGAGAAAAAAGATATATGCAGATATGTAATAGTAAAAAACACAGACTTTAAAATAGTAGCAAATTACCAGCCAGTGTTATTGCTACAATGATATTTTATATGTGTATGATTAATATGTTTATATTTACATATCACAGAGAGCACATAACTCATTTTATGCCTAATGTCTTGTTTACCATGTTATGTGTCGTTATTAATCACCAGTTGAGTGGGGATGGACACAGGCTTCTTTAATATACAGTACAGTATTCGTTACATGTGATGTCTGTATTTAGATAAACAAAATTGTTGATGTGATGTTTGTATTTAGATAAACGTGCTGCCTTTGAATACAATATGTTTAAACGATAGTTATGGGATTTTATAGGACATAGATGTTAAATTTGCTGGATGTGATGGAGTCACTGCAGGGGCATTAGGAAGGACATCCAGCCTTAATTCTCCAGCTCCAACCTGCTGTGTCCAGCCCAATAATGGGGATTTACAGTGACACATAACATGGCAAACATGCAATGTATATATTAATTTTAACTTTCATACCCTTAAGTGAATAATTTTTTCAGATACCCAGATGACTATCTGCTCGTCGGTGAAATACTAAGCTTCTATCTCTCCAGGCTCCTAGGCGTGGGACACGTGCCTCCTGTTGTTCTAAGCCAGCCCACTGGGCCACAGTGGCAACAGGTCAAGATGGAGATGAAGAATGCAGGATGGGGTGATGCGCCTGTTGTAGTTTTGACCCCCTGGTTTGAGGGGCTTGTTAGGTAAGTGACTGAAACAGATTAGTGTAAGGTATGAAGAAAATGGTCAAGTTATTCACAGTAATGTTTGTGGTAAGTATAAACCAAAGAGAGAATATTTGAACCTTATTAAAGGGTTCTTCTAAAATCGTAGTTGATAATAATAATAATAATAATAATAATAATAATAATAATAATAATAATAATAATAAAAATAATAATAATGATAATAATACGGACACTTCCCTACTTACGAACGAGTTAGGTTCCAGAAGTCCGTTCGTAAGTAGAATTGTTTGTAAGTTGTTTTTAGGTAAAAAAAGTACTATAGAGTACATACATATGAAGTTCTGTACAGTACTTAGGCTAAAGACATTTAATTACTACAGAAAACAAAGTATACAGTATTAATAAATTTTAGTATAGTAATAATAGTGTAATGATACAGTACAGTACAGTACAGTATTACATACATTAATACATGGTAGATAATGGGTAGGTTTTTGTTTGTATCTGTGAATGCTCGTATCTCAGTTGTTCATAAATAGGGGAGTGTCTGTTATAATAATCGATCCGAATTTGCATCACAGATTCCTTTTTCTACCAAGGGCTAGGATGGCGCCTTCTTGCAAAGGACTTTGGTTATAGGCAAGTTGACCATAACCCTGAGTGAATGCCCTTACTCAGACCGTGGTGAGCCACGACCTGATGAATCAAAATCACGAGTATTACTACTCGACAATGGTGGTCACTGTCAAAACTATTAGTAATAATTATATTAATAATAATCATAATAATAATAATAATAAGCCTTTCATTCCCTCAGTTCTCTTCCTCCCCCTCTTTTTTTATTTAGAGGTTACAGCTTCCTGAAGGGGGGAAGCAGTTTTTAGCCAGTGACTCGAGAAAAGTTAGTTGAGTCATCAAATGAGTGCTAGAGCAATTTTACTGTTATTTAATATTTATTGCAATTTTCTTTACTGCTATTGTTCAATTTGGAGATGTCTTTGTGTGATTTTTAGGAGAGAGAATTTGATAGCTAAAGTTTAAGTTCAGAAATAATCTTATTAGATATTTTATTTATTGTACAGACATCTCTTTTTCTGAGGTCTTCGGTAATGTAGTGGTTTGATTTCTCGACTCGTGAGGTGACAGATCCCCCATCAAGCTCACTGCAGGGCATTAGGAAGGGCATCTAGCCTTGATTATCCGGCTTAAATCTGTCTGTTTCCACCCTCTTATGGGAATTAATAGTGAAGCATAAAACTTCAAAAAAATCAGACCTCTTTATTCATTTTCATGGAACTCATCCCTCTAATTATGTTCACAGAGGCTGTCAATATTAATTCAGGTTTTATGGATATTATATGAAGAATTAATATAGTACAATATGTGAAAGATTGCAATGAATAGAGGCCTGGTCCAGTTGTTGTAGTTATACCCTTTCAATGAAAATCTTAAGATATATTTTAATAAAGCATAAATTTACATGCAGAGTGTCTCACAGGCACTCCATATTTGTGAATATGATAAATAAGAGTCAGGAAATGTGGTAGCACAGTGGTTAGAGCACTCGACTTGGAAAGTAACGAGCCCGTGTTTTTGCCTGCCGTGACCATTAGGAAGGGCGCCCAGCTTTCATTCTCTGCTTCAACCTATTTGTGTCTACCCCCATAATGGGGATTAACAGGGATGCAGAAAACAACAAATGTCACTTTCATTTCTCCTTCCCCATTGTCTGGTTTTGGATCAAGAGAGAGAGAGGAGATTGTTAAAGTTTTTGAGAAGAAGTATAATATGCTAGCAATGAGTAATCAGAGGTGTATGAATGCATGCTTTGAATCGGCAAACCCCCTTTAAGGTGGATTATGGCCCCTGTATATAGTGTAGCATATTTTTCTCAATTTTTTTTTTTAATGGAATAGACTGCAGGTTTGTGTGTGTGTGTATGTGTCTACTAAAACTCTATGTGCGTGTTTCTAGCCTACATTTACAGTATATATATATATATATATATATATATATATATATATATATATATATATATATATATATATATATATATATATATATATATATATATATATATATATATATATATATATATATATATATATATATATATATATATATATATATATATATATATATATATATATATATATATATATATAAAATATATATATATATATATATATATATATATATATATATATATATATATATATATATATTAAGAATAGCCTCACCGTATTCCCTGCGTGTCGTAAAAGGCGACTAAAAGTGGACGGGGCGGGGGGACTAGGAATCCCCCCCCTTGTACCAACCTCCTGTGAGACGTCAAAGAAGAGGGGGAGTAGAGGGGAGAATAACTTCTCCCCAAACTGTTTTCCTTTTTTTGATGTCGGCTACCCCCCAATTAAAGGGGGAAACAGCCAAGGTATATGTATGTATGTATATTAATATACAAAAGCAAAAACCTTGACTCTTTGTAGGGGGGGGGAATACAAAAGAGGAATTTCCCAGTCCCCTCGCTCCACCTGAATAAGTCAACTTTTACGATATGTGGGGAATTTGGAGGAGGTATTCTTGCCCCTCCCATGGGGACTTACTGATTGGTTTATGAAATTGGTGGAATTTAATTTAGTACTTCCTCCGAACTTTGAAACCAAAATTTTTTGGCTTTTCAGGGACCATATGCCTGCCATACTTCTTGAAGCTCTGATGAAGAATGCAACCCTCAGCATCGTAACTGAAGATGGTAATTTTATTCTGAAAGATTCAGACAACCCACCTCATCACCACTTCAGCCAGCAAGATGATGATGTGCAGAAGGAAAAAGAAAAAAGCGAAACTGTTGAGAGAAATTACTTGAATATTAAACATTCATTAAAGAGGAATTTGAAAGAAATTAGAGTTTCCCGGACTTTAGATAAAAATTATGATATTTATGCTTTTAATAAAACAAGCTCAAAAGTTGCTGTAACAAATAGAGTACCTCCTGTGTCAGCAGTATTACATGAGTTGGAAATAGTTCCCGAAAATAAACCTGCGCTTTTGTCTGTCACAAAGAATAAAAAGAACTTGAGAGAAAAAGTAAAAAATAAGGATTATCTAAATCATAATAATTCTATTAAGAAAATGAGAAATTCGAACACTTCAAAAAATCTTAAGAATATGGACACTGTTAACTCTGAATTTCAAGAAAACCCACAAAGGGTGATATCAGGGATTTCAGCATCATTAAAGCTTAGAGATTTGCCTGAAAGAGACCTGAAACTTTTGGTGCAGTGGAGTGACCTTGTGGTCTTTGACTACTTAACTGGAAATTATGATCGGGTCGCGTACATGCAAGATGCTGCTGAAAAGGAAGATCATCTGCAGATATTATCTAGAACGGTGCACAATCTAGTAAGTCTTCTTAAGCATATTGTTGTTATCATTTGATTATTCATCTTCAAACTTACTTATAATGTCAACCCACATAATGAGAATTAAGAGTACTGTGATCGATTTTACGTCGCGCACTCCCTATTCTCCTAAGCGCTAGGATGGCACCTTGTCTAGAAGGACTTTGGTGGCAAGTGCGACAGTTACTCTGAGTGAATGCCTTTTCTAACCTCAGACCATGGTGGGCTGCGAACGCACAAACTGAAGAATCAAAGTCGCAAGTGTTACTACTCTGCCGCAGTGGCCACGGTAATTAGGGATTAAGAGCGATGCGTAAAAATTAGGATCTTGTGTTTCACTAAAAGGGTGTGATCATGAATAGATAAATTTGAATATCAGTTTTGTTATATCATCTTTCCTTTGGTTGTGGCTCCCTACTGTCTTTGGCTAGACATAGCAGTTTGTATAAAAGAAATAATTTTTTTTTTTTATAACGCTCATTATTATTATAACTAATATTATACATTTTGTTTTCTCGATTGATTAATCTTTGAGAATTTTGCTTCAGTATATTGTATGCTCTTAAGGTATGATTGGAGAATATATTATTTTGTAAGAGTAGAATATATACTGTATAGACAGTATATATTATAGGCGTAATCCCTCTTGTAAGGGGGTGGCCAAGGTGAAGCATACACATTCATTAGAAGCCAATCTTAACTCGATCACTCCTCGTATCTCCTTGGGGATAATGGGCTATCCCAGTTCTCCCCATTTCACTCTCGGATCATCCTTATAAGGAGAAAAACCATTCCAGGTATGTTTTGAGGCATTTAATAAAATAGAAAAATGTTACCATAGTAGCTAATTGAGACTCAAGTATCCTCGTTTTAAGTATGAATATAATAAATTGTATTGAGGTATGATTTAATAAGCTTCCAGTCAGTGCTTACATTAATGTAAATATAAAGGATGCATGGCAGGATGGAAAGAGGTAGGCAAAATAGTTGGTGTTTGGATATGGTGAAGGAGGATAAGTATGACTATAATAATTTTTATTGTGGCATGCCAGTATGCTTTAGTAAGCTTCCAATCAATACTTACATTCATGTAAGCAATCTCATAAATGATAACTTAATTTATCTTGAATGCATTATTTCTTATGTAATTTCCAGCCGCCCGTTGCAGTACTACAGCTGAAGGTTTTTTTAACTTAAATAGGTCTGTCCAGGACAGTTCGATGTTAAGTCTTCCTTCAGTTACGTTCTTTATCTATGCCTACAGCTACACTGAATATTGTTGGATATTCATAACATATCTTTTATAATCCCTTCACATCTGACAGGCCATTACACTCTCCATCTCTGTTTCTCTTTATGTATTCTTTGTGCTCAGGCCCGATAAAGGCTGTTTTATTTTATTATTTTTTGGCCCGTCCTGGTGTCACAATCATAAAAAAAAAAAAAATAAAGAATGCATGGCAGGATGGAAAGAGGTAGGCATAATAGTTGGTTTATGGATATGGTGAGGGAGGACATGAGGGTGTGTGTGTGTGTTGTGATGAAGGAAGATGCAGGAGATTGGGCAGTATGGAGATGTTTGATCCACTGTGGCAACCCCTGACAGGAGAAACCAAAATATTTGATGATGATTGTACGTGAACTCTATGATGTTTATGTCTCATTTATAATGTGATGTTAAGTATATATCATGTAATTCTCTTTCTGTTTCAGGTACGGAACAAGGCAACAGATGCTCTCTGGCTTTTGGACAACGAATCGGGCTTAATTGACGCATATACACTATTGTATGGTAGCACAGACTCCCTTCAGTCTGAGAGATTTCTTGCATTCCACAAGCAAATGCTAGAGACTATATGCTTGTTCAGGAAGTCCACCATAGAAGCTGTTTTGGGCTTGCACACTCACCCTGAACCACACATGTTCTTGGTCAACTTTGTAAAAACACAGGAGCCACTTTTTCATATACTCCAGGATCCTCTCGAGAACTCGCACTTCGTAAAATATTTCCCAGTGAGAGTTAAAGAAGTTCACGATTGGATGAATAAATGTATTGATAAAGTTCAGAGATATACCAAGGCTAGATGACAGTGATATTGGTGTAGAAAGATCTTTTATATTTTTGTATTTCTCTTTTGTATATTATATCTAAAAATATGTTTTTTTTTTGGTTTTTCATTTTTTTCCCTTATATTCAAAGTCTAGGTAATTGGAGACTGCAGTGGATAAAGTGCTCAACTTAGGAAATGACAGACCTGTGGTCTAATGCACCTTGGAGCATTAGAAAGGTCATTCTGCCTAAATTCTCCAGCTCCATTCTGTCTGTGTCCACTCCCATAATGGGGATTAATGGTGACTCATAATGGCAAACAATAGCATTTAGAAGATAGGCGATTGGCAATGTGAAAATAATGATTTAGAACCATATAGGCTGAATCCAAGATAATATATTGAGGGTATTGAGACTTCTTTTGGCGTTAATAGTAATATAATTATAAACAGTACTATAAATGAATGGTTTGTTTGCCTTATATCACTATAAAGTGTTCATCTCCACTTCGACAAAATCTTGCAATATCAAAAGGGTTGATAAGGAATATTACTGTAATTTGTTAATTATGTCCTTTAAAAACACTAATTACCTCCACATGCACCCACCTTCTGGACCTCTTCATTGCTGATTTTATAATTAAATTACATAACAGACCAATCTTTATTCAAAAACTTCACATTTCCTTTTGTCACAGCAGTGCAGTGGTAAGAGCACTCTACTTGGGGAGTGGCACTCATGATCAAGGCCATTACAGGGGCGCTGGGAAGGGCATCCAACTTTAATTCCCTAGCTCTAATCAGTCTGTCTATCCCCATAATGGGGGTTAATAGTGACATGAAACAGCAAGTAACTTAAAATCTATTTACAGAGTAGCATATTACATGCATAAAAATGTTGTAGAGCCTTATAACACACTTCTCTTCCTCATTTATCTACTGGTTTCAAATAGTTTGTGGCATGTATGCTTTGGTTTATCTAATAAATTCCTCTGGAAAACAATTTAGTCAGCAAATTAACACGTGAGGGAGAGGGTGTACTGTGCAGTTATTACTATGAAATCACATGTTATTTGTTACAGTATATATAAACTGTGATTCATATGAGATAATAGCTTGTTTTTGTTTGATTTTACTGTATATGATAAAAGTAAGTTTATCAGTTGTAACTACTCATGTGCATTTGTAGTATTATGTGATTAGATGCGTGAGGAGCAAGTAATTGCCAACCCACTAAGTATACATCCCTTCTATTTGAATCCATGACATTCAAGTGATATATATATGCTGGAAAAATATGAAGTGATATATACATATGCATAGTTAAAAGGAGATGAATTATACAGGGAATATGCATTAAACCGTTCATAATTTAGGAACAGAGCTACTAATATTTCTTTTTATTTTCTCTGGAACAAACATTTTTGCCTTTACTGAAATCTAGGTTCCTACTCGGTATGAGATTGCAAGTGTTATTTGAGCAAGCCTTTGTCTTTCTGAAGCATCGTGGATATTTATTGAATATATTTCAACTAAAACAATTTTGTATATTCATTTGCTTAATTATTTGCTGTCAGGAATAAGTTTGGGTCATAAATATGAAGAAAATGCACTAAGCCAATGCTTCAGGGCTATCTCTGAAGCAAGTCGTTATTTTCTTGATGCCTTCCATTAAAATAAGACTACAGTACCTTGTGAAAACAAAATTTCATAGACATGTAGAACTTACTTTGTATACAGTAAAATGCTCAGAACCTGTTTAGGAAACATATGATTAACTAACACAAATATAATTAGCAATTTCTTTGCTATTCAGGTATTTGCTCTTTGATTGTTAGAAACTACCTGGGAATAAAAATTCCTTGTAGTCGTATCCTCGACTGGCATATGAGGGAGGAGAGCGCTCCCCTTGAGAGCTACTTCCCGTATACAGTATATAAAATAAGCGTGGCCAGTAATAATGTAACAGGAAAATAACTCACAGGTAAACATTAGGTTGGATTAGGTTAAGATAGTTAGGTTTGGTTTTTCTGTTCAGGACTTTTTTTTTATTTAAATGTGACACTGAGACAGGCAAAGAAAATTGCTCTCATTGGGTCTGGACACCAAGTGTACATGAGAAGGAAATAAAAACATTAGCTATATATAGAACAAGGCAGAATAAGAGAATGATAAATAATAAGAAAAGAACAAGCTGAAAGAATAGTCAACAAAAGGACAATGTAAGAACGAGGTCACATAACTTATTTAAAATGTATATGACTTATTTTTTTCTGTATTTCCTTCCTGTAGTTAATGTAGTAAATTTCCACTAATACAACATATTGCAATTTGAGGATTATTTTGAATCGATGGTGAAGTAGATAAGGCTGGAGTACAGTTGACTACAGAATATCAAGTAAAGATAAGAACTCCCAGTACATGAAATAACCTCGTAAATTGCTAGGTTAAGTTGAGCTTGGTTAGGTTAATTCAGTGTTGCCACTTTGCTCTCACTCATGATCTATGTACAGGTGACATTTTATCCACGAAATATCCAATTTTTTTTTCTTTCTATATTTAACAAATTAATTCACATTTTTTTTTTTTACTACATGATAAAGAAATCTAAAGTGTTACAGTGGCATTACATTATTTGACTTGATTCGCATAAAGAAACATAATTTTAAGTGAAAACAAAATAGATTTTTTGTAATATTGAATTTATTAACTTAATCATAGTCACTTTATGAAATGTAAGCATTATATTTGAACAAAAAATTCTTAGAAAAATAAATATCAAAATAATAATTTCTATAGAATTAAAGCATTCTGCATCTCATTTTTTTTTACTTAAGTGTAAATATTTGGTATGAAAAGATAACTGAAATTAAAATCATTCTTTTATTTTGTTTTGTTTCAAATATGCTACTTATTATCGTGCATCCAGTTCTAGGGATACAATTTCTTCTTGGTCTTCACCTTCTGCATTTCCCTTTGCATTGAAATTTCTCAACATATCCAAAGATGGCTCATAATTAACAAAGGACTTTCCTTGAAGAGATAATCCATATCTTATTTGAAGAATTGCTTCTACAGATCTTACACTGAACCGATTTCTAATCTTACTGTACACGACATTCATCTGCGAAAATATGCGCTCAACAGAGGCATTAGACAAAGGTGATGTAAATTAAGAAAATGCTAAACATGAAATATTGGTGTATTTTGGTTCCCCTGCAGAATCCTTTTTCTCTCTCACTTCAGACCAGAAACAAACACTGTTTTTTCAAACATGACTTGGGCCACTGATCTAAGTTCACAACATTCCATTCATTTCCCAAGCTCTCCATATCTGTGAAGGTTGATTGACATCTATAGGCAAATGGCACAATAGTCTTTGTGCTGAGAAGTAGCAATTGCTGGCTGGAATTTCTTAAGCCTTAACAAAGTTTCAACATTGTCAGGCAATCGCATCTGTACTTGATTTAGAAGTTCTAACACATATTTTTGACAATGATCTTTCATATGCATTATTTGGTTGTCATTTAAAGGACAGGCATTAGCATGGGTATTGAATTCGTATCCAAAGTTGATGACATTCAGTGGCAAGAGATAGCTCGTATATTCAAGCTTAGGAAGATTTTCTTTTGGGCATTTTGACAAAAATTCTGGTTCAACTACAATTTGCATAATATTTCGGTACATGTTGAGAAGATCCCCTGTAAGCTTCGTGATGTCTGCATTCTATCCTTGAAAAAGTTTGTTTACTCCTACAACTTCCTTGAGAGTCTTACGAACAAACAAAAGGTAGAGTTTATTTTGAGGATCATTATATGCTTGGCTAAGTTTATGTGTTGTATGGCCTCGTTCATTTGTAGCAGATATATTGAAATGGAGCTTAAGTGCATCCCATTGATCCAGAATTACAGTTACTGCCTCAAAACGAGACATCCAGCGTTTGCTAGCTAACCCTGGAACTCTTTTTGGTACAGAGTTTTCTAAAACTTGATACAACTCACTGTAAGTGCGCATTCTTTTTGGGCTGTTAGCAAACAATGTGTGTGTCCCTTTTACTATATGGTCAAGAATTGTGGGAAGCCCATCACATGCTTTACTTGCTGCTAAATGAAGCGAATGATATACACAATTGATTAATGTGATCTCTGGATTATTCTGTCTCAATAATGTTATAAGAGAGTGAGTGCGTCCAACCATAGAATTAGCTCTATCTGTACCAATTCCAATTAGTTTATGAATATTCAAGGTCTCCTCCTCCAAACAATCTTTTACAGTCCTATATACAGTTTCTACAGTAGCATTTTTAAGGGGAACAAGTCTGTAGAAGGTGTCAACTATTGCTCCCTTTTTTGGACTGAAATACCGAATGCTTAAACCCAATTCATGAAATTTTATCTTCATTTGTACTCTCATCAATAATCAAACTAAAAGGCTGGTCTCTAATTTCTTCCAGCAGTTGTTTGGCGAAACTTGGTACAGGTACATATTTCTGTAATCGGGAACATTTAGTGCGGTGCAACTTTATTTTTTTTCAAACCATTTGACTTTTGATCTAGCAGAGGAATCAGTTCACCCAAATGATCTATTGATAAGTTAGATGAATGTTCTGACACATAAACTGCTATTTTCAACTCTGCTACTTTTGAAGGGTCATTCACCACTGGCTAGAGACTATCCTTTATGGATACTTGCACTTTACTTCCTGATGATTTTATTTTGTCCATAAGTTTCTTTACTGAAGCATGAGTCACAGGTGACTTCATGTGGGCTTGTACAACTGTCCACAGGCCTTGCATCTGGCCTTTGTAGCATCCCCAGGATATGGTTGTAGCCATTCTGTAATTATAGTTGAATATAGAATGTACTTTTCGTTCAAAGTTTTCAACCATATTCATAAATTTAATCACAAATAAATAACTAAGCAAATGTACATGATGGCATACATATTTAACCAACAAATGGATTTCATTTTATAAATTAGGGACTCATTTTACATTAGAAACTGAGACCTTTTGCTCATTCAAAGTGAGTTCCTCTACCTAGCCCTCCCCAATAATGGTATGTTTCTTGGTATAATAATTATAACTGCATATTAAAGAAAATAACAAGTTTGCAATTAATCATAAATCTGCACAATATACAAATCAAAATAATTCTACAAACAAGGTAAGTTTACATATGTGTGATTACCTAATTGTGATTACCTAATTGTGATTACCTAATTGTGTTTACGGGAAAGAGCCCAAAGCTCGTATCTTCCCGTCTCCTCATCGGTTCCATTTTATACTTAGTCATACTTATCATACCTGTCCTTAAAACTAGGGACTGAGATAGCATTAACTACCTCCTCGCTTAGCGAATTCCAATTATCAACTACTCTTACACTGAAATAGTATTTTCTTACATCCTGCAAAGAAGTTTTCTTACGAAGCTTCAAACTATGACCTCTAGTTCTAGAGCCAGCCATATCAAAATATCGATCCCTATCCACTCTGTCATAACCATGAAGGAATTTAAAGATTGTCACCATATCCCCCCTCACTCTTCTAGCTTTGAGTGATGGTAAGTCTAATTCACTCAGCCTCTCATCATAACTGAGATTGCGTATTTCTGGCACCAGTTTCGTGGCATGTCTTTGAACTTTTTCAGGCTTAGCTATGTGCTTTTTCAAGTGCGGATTCCAAAAGGGGGCTGCATATTCGAGTTTTGGCCTCACATAGGTTACATAAATATTTCTGAACATTTCCTTGTCCATGTGCCTGAAAGCTACCCTTACATTTGATAAGAAGGCATATGCTGCCCTTACTATGCCATTTATATGTATTTCTGGAGACAAATCTGCCAGTATGTTTACTCCTAGATCTCTCTCATTTTCTGTCTCTTGAAGTTGTACTCCAGCCACCGAGTAGTCAAGCTTGGGCCTTCTTGCGCTTGTACCCATTCCCATTACCTTACATTTTGGAGTATTGAATTTCATTAGCCACTTTTCTGACCACTCATGCAAATTATTTAGATCCTCCTGAAGTTCTCTACCATTGTTCTCGTTTTTTACTTTCTTCACAATCTTTGCATCATCTGCAAACATATTCATGAATGAATTTACAGACTCTGGTAGGTCATTTACATATACAAGGAACAAAAGTGGCCCTAAAACTGAACCCTGTGGAACTCCACTACTAACTCTTCTCCATTCAGACACTGAGTGTCTTACTCTAACCCTCAGTTCCCTTCCTTCTAAGTAAGTTTTTATCCATTCCAAAACATTTCCACCTATTCTAGCCATTGATTGCAGCTTCCTAATAAGTCTCCCATGTGGAACAGTGTCAAACACTTTCTGGAAGTCTAGGAATATGCAATCTGCCCAGCCCTCTCTTTCCTGTAAGATTTGGCTTATCTCATCATAAAATTCTAATAAGTTTGTTACTGTTGATCTACCTTCTCTGAAGCCATGTTGCCTCACTGACAAAAAGTTGAAGGATTCCAAGTGAAGAGAGATATGTTTCCTTAGTAGCTTCTCCATAACTTTGCAAACTATGCTGGTCAAGGAAACTGGTCTATAGTTCAGAGCCGTATCCCTCCTTCCCTTTTTGAAGATAGGTATCACATTTGCTTGTTTCCAGCATCTTGGAATCTCCCTTGACTCCAGTGACTTTTTAAATATGATACTTAGTGCCACTGATATTGAGTTTGCGCATTTTTTAAGCACATGAGGGGATATGTCATCAGGACCTGTAGCTTTATGAACATCTAAATCCATCAGCGCTTTGCATACCTCTGTGGCTGTAAGGTTGATGTTCTCTAATACCGGCCCTTGAGCTTCTATCTCTGCAATCTGAGGGGGTGGGGTATTTTCTACTGTAAATACTGACTGAAACTCCTTTTTCAATTCATTGCAGATCTCTTCATCCGTCTCAGTGATGCTTCCATCCGCTCTGTTTAGCCTTAAAACCTGTTCTTTTACCTTCAGTTTTCCTCTGATAAAGCTGTGGAAAAGCTTGGGATTTTCTTTAGCCTTCCTGGTGATGTCCCTCTCATAGTCTCTCTCTGCCTCTCTCCTTTTACTTAGGTAGTCATTTCTTGCTCTTTTGTAGGTTTGCCAGGCATTTATGTTTTTTCTCCTCCTATACCTTTTCCAGCATTTGTCTCTCCACTCCTTAGCTCTTTTACACCCATTATCGAACCATTTCTCTCTGACATGAATTACACCTACTTTGGTGACAGGTATGCAGCAATCTACTATCTTCCCATATTTCTCACAAAAGATGTCATACATTTCTTGTACAGATTTGTTGTAAAATAAGGTTCTCCAGTCAAGAACTGCTAAAAGCTCATTCATTTTGATGTAATCTCCTTTCGGATAGTTCCTCCTCATGTCCTCAGTGCCTCTACTCTCAAGAAGAATATGTTCAATGATATACTCCATCAACAACACACAGTGGTCACTCTTTCCAATTGGTGGTACATACTCAATTTTTTCAATATCCAACACATTATCTGTGAACACTAGATCAAGTAGTGATGGCTCATCCCCACCCCTGGCCCTTGTTGGTTCCATTACATGTTGGTGTAGGAAATTCCCTTGTACGCAATCTAGGAATCTTGCCCCGAATGAGTCCTCACCACTGTGTGGGTCAAGATTTATCCAGTCTATCTCTTTATGATTAAAGTCTCCCATAATCAAAATCCTACATTTTTTTCCCGTGCCATGTTAACAACTGAGTTTATGACTTCAATAGTACCTATATGACTTTCCTCATAAACTTCTAGCCTATTTTGGTTCCTTGGTAGGTTGTATACAACAGTTATTATAATGCTCTCTGACCCAGTATTTATGCGAGCAACAAGAAATTCCTTGAACTCACTTTCTATAGCCAAGTTTATTTCTTCAACTTGAATCCTTTCACTTATGAGCAGTGCTATCCCTCCACCAGTCCTCTCAGATCTTTCAACCCTTAGTATTCTGAAGCCCTTAGGAAAAACTGTGACACTGTTTATGTCCTCACTCAACTTAGTCTCTGTAATTGCTACTATATCTGCCTTACTGTTGTGAATCCTATCTTTTAATTTTACTGTCTTACCAGCTAATCCATCAGCAATTGTGTATAACAATCTTAATGAGGCCCCATCCCCTGATCATCTGTCATTATCTTCTTTATCTCCCCTTTGTCTGGAAGAACTCTGTAACAAAAATTTTTCTTCTCTTCTTCATTTCTTTCATCATTTAACCTTCTTGCCTCTTGCAACAAGTTTTTGATCTTTCCCATCTCTTCCTGTGTTCTGTATCGTCTAATGAACACTTCTTTGCATTCTTGAAGGTCCTTTAGACTTTTTTTTCTCAACAATATTTCCCTACATGTTTCCCCTCTCTCAAAGGTTACTTTTGTTGGTCTCGGCTTTCCTTCCCTCGAATATTTACCTAGTTGGTGTATGTTTACAATATCCTCAGGACCACATACTACTCCAAGCTTTCTTATCAGGTCTACAACCCTAACTTTATTTTCTTCAAGTCTCCCCTGCCATGTTGGCTCCTGGGATTCGCTTATGCCTGAGATTACCACTGTCTTCTCCTTATCAAGTGCCTGTTTGATGAGTGGGTTTGCCCTTTCCATCACAACATCTTTCATTTTTTCGATTACTGTCTCTTTATAGTCAACTGTTTGTATGCTTTCCAGTGCCACCACCTTTACAGCCTCTTTTACTGCCACATTCCCCTTTAGTGCATCAGCAAAGGAAGTTTTCATGGCATCATTTTCCATATTCAGCTCGTGGAACTCTTTTCTGAACTGTTCAATGTTTTCCTTAATCTGGACATTCCAAGCAGCAATCTCGTCTCTCTCAGAAGAGAGCAGTGAACTAACATCTAATTCCTTTAGGTTGTCATTCAGCTGTTTGTTTTTATCTTCTTGTTTAAAAATTCTAGATTCTAGTTGACTCTTTTCCCCTTCCAGCTTCTTTATTCTTTTTTCTAGTTCATTTCTCTCCTGCCCTTGTGCTTTATTTGCTTCCTCCAAAGATCTTATTTGCTCTCTGAGTGTTTCATTCTCTTTCATTTCTCCATCCATATTCTGAATTTTTTCATCAAGGCTTATAACCATTGCTTCTAAATTCTTGATTTTCTGTTTAAGTCTCCTAATGGCTACCCCTCCTACCGACCCATGGATGGGGGAGGTTTGGGACAGAGATGGCCTCATTTTTATGTTCTCCCTCTCACAGAATATAGAAAGAAGAAGAGAGAGGAAAAAAAAAAGAGAAAAACTTTTATTTAAGCTTCACACAGAATTTTTATATCTCCATATAAGTGCTATTTAGTGACTCAATTTATCTCTTTTCTGGTAACACACATCTTAACTTAAAAACTTGACCATGGTAATTTAAGGTTAAAAAGAAAAAGAAAAAAAAAATGCAACAAATATATATATATATATATATATATATATATATATATATATATATATATATATATATATATATATATATATATATATATATATATATATATATATATATATATATATATATATATATATATATATATATATATATATATATATATATATATATATATATATATATATATATATATATATATACTTGGAGTCCTTATCTTTACTTGAACCATATTCGAATTACCGGAATATATTTTTGAAACAAAATTTAATTAAAATTTACGGTAATCAGTACAAAAGTACATTTAAATTATGTATGTTTTAATGCATAGTGAGATTATATATCTGATTCAATATACTGTACAATTACTAAGAGACGATAATACAGAAATACGACAATTTAATATATGTGTTTGTGTGATTACCTAATTGTGTTTACGGGAAAGAGCCCAAAGCTCGTATCTTCCCGTCTCCTGATCGGTTCCATTTTATACTTAGTGATACTTATCATACCTGTCCTTAAAACTATGGATTGAGATAGCATTAACTACCTCCTCGCTTAGCCAATTCCAATTATCAACTACTCTTGCACTGAAAAAGTGTGTGTGTGTGTGTGTATGTATATATATATATATATATATATTATATATATATATATATATATATATATATATATATATATATATATATATATATATATATATATATATATATATATATATATATATATATATATATATATATATATATATATATATATATATATATATATATATTATAAAAAAAAAAAACATTCTAACTACCTTTGAATCTAGAATCATTCTCCCAAGCAGAACGATATCTCTGGTTAAATTTCTTGTCACTCATGACTGAGCCACTTTCGGGTCTAATTAAGAAAAGTAGGGCCGAGTTTTGACTGACCGGCGATTGAACTGACTGGTCATTGGTTACTAGGGCCTGGTCGTGCAGAATCGCACAAGCAACATCGGTCGTAGAAAGGAATGATACGAGCCATTATTTCAACACGCGTATGATACGTTGGTAACGTTTGGATATGTGGTAACAGGTTTCAAGTACCATTGTCAGGAAAACCGGCAGATTGGAAACATGAGTTCTACATGTTTTGATATTGCAGAAAGGTTTTCTATATAATTTCATTTTTTATTATTTTATATGCTTTCTGCATGGATATAACTTCCTTTTCCACAAAAAATCCACACAATATTAAATTTCCACAAAAATACCATGCACAGCTAAATATCCACAATTTCTGTGTTCAGATTTTGAATCCACAAAGGCTGATTTTATCCACAAATTTGTGGATATTATCCACAAAGTGTCAATACTGAAATTTTACTGTCTATACTAACCACACCTAACCTAACCCGTTTAAAGGGTTATTTTATGTACGATATTTAGTTCCGGTTTTACGTCACGGATTCCCTTTTCAACCAAGGGCTAGGACGGTTGCCTTCTTGCGAAGGACTTGTTTTGGCAGATGTAATCGTTACCCTGAGTGCATGCCCTTGCTAACCTCAGACCGTGACGGGGCTCGAATCCTTTACCTGACGCCTCAGAGTCGCGGACGCTACCGTTTGAGCCACGGTGTCTACATGTACGATATTTAGTAAGAAGCAGTATTTAGATTCGATAATGTAATACCAAGTGAACACATATGTCATTATTTAAGATACACTACAAAATTCATTAGACAATGTATGCCAAACAACAAAACTATAAACTAGAAAACTAAAATCAGGTATTGGATCTGTGAAACGGGTTCCTGTTTTGGCATATGTCAACGAAACGAATCCTGATTCTGGAATCGGTGACAGTCAGTGAGTAAATGCGGAAGTGAAAGGGTGTGCGATGCAGTGATTTTCCTCGTTAGCCACGTGTTATTTGTTATAGTATAAACTATAACAATTGAGCGCGTATGGATGTGATTACATGCAATATTTTACATGTGAATGCTTTGATTTATCTAAGCAATTTCTCTGGAAAACAATTTAGTCAGAGAATAAACACACAAGGGAGAGGTTGTGCTAGGCAGTAATTTCCATGAAGTCACGTATTATTTATTACAGTATAAATAATCTGTTTGAGAGTTAAATGAGATAATAACTTGTTTGCGCATGATTTTATATGATGCAATTAATTTATTATCTATAAAAGTGCTCTTATGCATTCGGAGTAATATCTGAGCGCTATTTTAATACTTAATATACATTGTATGTATTTTTATTGAATATATTTTATTATTATTATTATTATTATTATTAATATTATTATTATTATTATTATTATTATTATTATTATTATTATTATTATTATTATTATTATTAATGCTATATATTCAAGCTAGTTTAGTTCTACTACTACTATTACCACCACCACCACCTCCACTACTACTACTACTACTACTACTACTACTACTTTGTCACCATACACCTGGGTAGATAGTTCTCTGTCAGTTGGCTGACCATGTTTGGCCAGTCATGCGTTGCTTGAGCAAAGAGGTTCTCTTCCAGTGTCTTGCTAAGGCTACCCTGGAAACTCTCCGTATTTATTATTATTATTATTATTATTATTATTATTATTATTATTATTATTATTATTATTATTATTATTATTATTATTATTATCGCAAGAATGTTATCAATATGTTACGTATGTGTACCAAATGATATAATATTTTTTATCCATTATTTCAGACCTCTCTTTGCTTTGTGTAAAATATAGAAGATTCAGAAATTCGAGTTTAGAACTTTTTAGTGGAATACAAGAACAAAATGCTGCAAATCTATATCCTTCTCTTCACTCTGTAAGTATTTTTTTTTTTAACTAAGCTACATTATTATTATTATTATTATTATTATTATTATTATTATTATTATTATTATTATTATTATTATTATTATTATTATTGTTATTATTATTATTATTATTATTATCATTAGTATTTTTATTATTATTATTATTATTATTATTATTATTATTATTATTATTATTATTATTATTATTATTATTATTATTATTATTGTTATTATTATTATTATTATTATTATTATTATTATTATTATTATTATTATTATTATTATTATTATTATTGATATAATAATAATAACAACAACAATAATAATAATAATAATAATAATAATAATAATAATAATAATAATAATAATAATAATAATAATAATAATGATAATAATAATAACAATAATAATAATAATAATGATAATTATTATTATTATTATTCTTATTCTTCTTCTTCTTCTTCTTCTTATTATTATTATTATTATTATTATTATTATTATTATTATTATTATTATTATCATTATAAATAATATTATTATTATTATAATAATAATAATGATAATAATGATTATCATTATTAATATTATTAGTATAGATAATATTATTATTATAATTATTATAATTATTATTGTTATAATAATAATAATAATAATAATAATAATAATAATAATAATAATAATAATAATAATAATAATAATAATAATAATAATAATAATAATAATAATTATTATTATTATTATTATTATTATTATTATTATTATTGTTATTATTATTATTAGAATAACTTCTCCCCAAACTGTTTTCCTTTTTGATGTCAGCTACCCCCCAATTAAAGGGGGAAACAGCCAAGGTATATGTATGTATGTATTATTATTATTATTATTATTATTATTATTATTATTATTATTATTATTATTATTATTATTATTATTATTATTATTATTATTATTATTATTATTATTATCATTTTTCAACCTCTGTAGTACAGTGGGCTAAGCTGTGGCACTCTAGTCGAGAGTTCTTATTGGTGCGATTCCCGACAAGGAAGGGAGATTATTTGAAGCCATTTAAGAATGCTCAATTGCATTGGATTTTTGTCATTATTATTATTATTATCATTATTATTATTATTGTTGTTATTGTAATTATTATTATTATTATTATTATTATTATTATTATTATTATTATATTATTATTATTATCATTATTAATATTATTATTATTGCTAGTATCATATATATATATATATATATATATATATATATATATATATATATATATATATATATATATATATATATATATATATATATATATATATATATATGTATGTATGTATGTATGTGATTACCTAATTGTGATTACCTAATTGTTTACGGGAAAGAGCCCAAAGCTCGTATCTTCCCGTCTCCTCATCGGTTCCATTTTATACTTAGTCATACTTATCATACCTGTCCTTAAAACTATGGATTGAGATAGCATTAACTACCTCCTCGCTTAGCCAATTCCAATTATCAACTACTCTTACACTGAAAAAGTATTTCCTTACATCCTGCAAAGAAGTTTTCTTACGAAGCTTCAAACTATGATCTCTAGTTCTAGAGCCAGCCATATCAAAATATCGATCCCTATCCACTCTATCATAACCATGAAGGAATTTAAAGACTGTCACCATATCCCCCCTCACTCTTCTAGCTTCGAGTGATGGTAAGTCTAATTCCCTCAGCCTCTCATCATAACTGAGATTGCGTATTTCTGGCACCAGTTTCGTGGCATGTCTTTGAACTTTTTCAAGCTTAGCTATGTGCTTTTTCAAGTGCGGATTCCAAAAGGGGGCTGCATATTCGAGTTTTGGCCTCACATAGGTTACATAAATATTTCTGAACATTTCCTTGTGCATGTGCCTGAAGGCTACCCTTACATTTGATAAGAATGGATATGCTGCCCTTACTATGCCATTTATATGTATTTCTGGAGACAAATCTACCAGTATGTTTACTCCTAGATCTCTCTCATTTTCTGTCTCTTGAAGTTGTACTCCAGCCACCGAGTAGTCAAGCTTGGGCCTTCTTGCACTTGTACCCATTCTCATTACCTTACATTTTGAAGTATTGAATTTCATTAGCCACTTTTCTGACCACTCATGCAGATTATTTAGATCCTCCGAAAGTTCTCTACCATTGTTCTCGTTTTTTACTTTCTTCACAATCTTTGCATCATCTGCAAACATATTCATGAATGAATTTACAGACTCTGGTAGGTCATTTACATATACAAGGAACAAAAGTGGCCCTAAAACTGAACCCTGTGGAACTCCACTACTAACTCTTCTCCATTCAGACACTGAGTGTCTTACTCTAACCCTCTGTTCCCTTCCTTCTAAGTAAGTTTTTATCCATTCCAAAACATTTCCACCTACTCTAGCCATTGATTGCAGCTTCCTAATAAGTCTCCCATGTGGAACAGTGTCAAACGCTTTCTGGAAGTCTAGGAATATGCAATCTGCCCAGCCCTCTCTTTCCCGTAAGATTTGGCTTACCTCATCATAGAATTCTAATAAGTTTGTTACTGTTGATCTACCTTCTCTGAAGCCATGTTGCCTCACTGACAAAAAGTTGAAGGGTTCCAAGTGAAGAGAGATATGTTTCCTTAGTAGTTTCTCCATAACATTGCAAACTATGCTGGTTAAGGAAACTGGCCTATAGTTCAGAGCCGTATCCCTCCTTCCCTTTTTGAAGATAGGTATCACATTTGCTTGTTTCCAGCATCTTGGAATCTCCCCTGACTCCAGTGACTTTTTAAATATGATACTTAGTGCCACTGATATTGAGTTTGCGCATTTTTTAAGCACATGAGGGGATATGTCATCAGGACCTGTAGCTTTATGAACATCTAAATCCATCAGCGCTTTGCATACCTCTGTGGCTGTAAGGTTGATGTTCTCTAATACCGGCCCTTGAGCTTCTATCACTGTAATCTGAGGGGGTGGGGTATTTTCTACTGTAAATACTGACTGAAACTCCTTGTTCAATTCTTTGCAGATCTCTTCATCCGTCTCAGTGATGCTTCCATCCGCTCTCTTTAGCATTAAAACCTGTTCTTTTACCTTCAGTTTTCCTCTGATAAAGCTGTGGAAAAGCTTGGGATTTTCTTTAGCCTTCCTGGTGATGTCCCTCTCATAGTCTCTCTCTGCCTCTCTCCTTTTACTTAGGTAGTCATTTCTTGCTCTTTTGTAGGTTTGCCAGGCATTTATGTTTTTTCTCCTCCTATACCTTTTCCAGCATTTGTCTCTCCACTCCTTAGCTCTTTTACACCCATTATCGAACCATTTCTCTCTGGCATGAATTACACCTACTTTGGTGACAGGTATGCAGCAATCTACTATCTTCCCATATTTCTCACAAAAGATGTCATACATTTCTTGTACAGATTTGTTGTAAAATAATGTTCTCCAGTCAATAACTGCAAAAAGCTCATTCATTTTGATGTAATCTCCTTTCGGATAGTTCCTCCTCATGTCTTCAGTGCCTCTACTCTCAGGAAGAATGTCTTCAATGATATACTCCATCAACAACACACAGTGGTCACTCTTTCCAATTGGTGCTTCATACTCAATGTTTTCAATATCCAACACATTATCTGTGAACACTAGATCAAGTAGTGACCCCCCACCACCAAACTGAAATATATACAATATTTCGGACTAAGCATAACTACTTTCATGAGAGCCTTAAAGTTTTCTAACTATCATTATTTTACAAAAAATGGGGCAGAACTATTTAAGAAACTAACTTATGAAACTATTACAATCTCATACAATTATCTAAGCAGATTACAGTAATATCCAAATTACTATGCCAAAAGCTGACAAAGAAAATATATTCTTTATAATAAGCATTGTAATTAAAATGAAAAATCAAACTTAAGTATTCTCAATTGCAATATATAGCTAGTAAGCATTGGCAAAATTACTTAATAATAAAGCTAATTAAGCTATTTCATTAATCAAACAGTACACAATACATTTAGACATGATATGTGCAAGTACTTTTAAAACAAAACATTTGTCATGATGTGAAAAGTTAAAAACATTCATAATTGCAATATGTAATTACTATTCAAGGACAAACTGATAGGAGAACTCAATGAACATAATATAAACCACTTTTGCGTATGTTCTGCAAAGATTAAATCATGACTCAAAATAATGATAATGTTTAAGCAGAAAACAACTTATTATGATTTTTGCAAATTGTACAATTTATCAATGACACTTATTCTAATAAACTTACATCTAAGGGAGACTCTGAGGGTTTTTTCGTTTAAAATTATCTTAAAACTAGGAAAAAAAAATAAAAAAAGTACAAGATTTTGTCTTCACAAATCGGGGTCGAAGACAGTTGGGACATTTTCCCTCCCAATTTTTTTCAGTTCTAATGCGTGGGGGAAAATACTTTGTGATTTAGCTAAGAATGGATTTTCCATACCCGTTCTTCTCTCTTTTCACTAAAATTATGATATGTATGGGGATTTTTTCTTTCCCATTTTTTCGTTTTTTCTTTTTTCAGGGATTTTCATTTCCCCAGCCCCTCCATGGGTCATCATTGCTAGGTCTTGCAATCTAATCTCTCTAATTTCCTGGGACCTTCGCCTGACAACTTTGATGTAGGTCCGGGTTGTAACACGTACCACCAATCCTCCTTTTATCTGGAGACTGGCCTGACAAAGGGAGGGCTTTGATGCATCAACCAGATCAACCGGCACCCCTCCCGCCCACTTTCATGCGACTTTTAAGATGGTCCTATACTATACCACATCTCACACCCCTCCTCAAATGAGACGCATCTCCCTTCAATCGCTGAAAAATGCGAACATAGCCTGAAGTATATTTCAAGGCCGGAAATTAGAGCCTAATGTCGCTAATACAAATGCAGAGAGAATACATAAGACCTTTGGGTACAAACAATGGCCATATGTCTGCATTCAGAGGGTACACTTCGCCTCTCTGCATCTGCAAGCGCTTGCAATCTCTCCCATGGGTAAAAGGGACTGGTTTGTGGAAATAAAATTTAAAAATTGCAGGTCAGGGCTGCCTGGAAATAGGGTGGCAATGAAAAGTATGTGTCTACACCATTAGACTATTATTCCTAGATACTTAGGACTTAGCTGAGTAACTGATACATAACATTAGTCTACTATAGATATAAAAAAGGACAGTCATGAAATGCTGAGAACAGCCACTACAGAAATATTCTTATTAGCAATGCCTACAGTAATGTCAAGCATGAATTAAAGATAAAAAATACAAATAATTTAGTTACTGCTGATAGCATTTATCAAAACAATAATTATGCAAAAAGGCCATGGAGTGATAGAAACAATAACAGCCAACATAATATTAACAATACTAATACCCATGATCATAATAAGTATAATAAAAATACTAAATCAGGAATGGCAGTGTATGTGCAATTGAGACTGGCATTTCAAAGTAAGAACAGAGTCCTACACTCATATTTCACAACGATGCTCATTTAAACACAATCTCTTTGACTATTCCAATTCCTGTAGTCATAATAGGTATATATATATTTGAATATATATAGGAGCATAGTCATCAACTTTCTGGTTGCCCAAATTGTCACTGGGAGCTTTATCTAAAACAGTTGCAATATGTGGCAGAAAAACTCATACAATAATCAGTTCAACTGATGTCTTATCAGTATTTAAGCAATATCAGCATGCAATAACTTATCAACTGAAATAAAATTTGGGCACATTTATCATCCAGCAAATTTTGCAAAGAAATCTAAAGAGAATCAATCATCATAATACTCTGTCAACATAGAGATATAACATTGTTCAGTACGTAAAGGGTAAATGGATGAGAGAGAGAGAGAGAGAGAGAGAGAGAGAGAGAGAGAGAGAGAGAGAGAGAGAGAGAGAGAGAGAGAGAGAGAGAGAGAGAGAGAGAGAGAGAGAGATTTACTTTTCTTAAAAAACTAATAATTTTCGCTTATATGGCCCTTTTTATGACTTGACTTTCTGCCCAACTATACGAGGGGACAGAGCGCAACTGCAACCGTATTCTAAGATCTAAAAAAAATAAAAACAAAATAACTTAGTGTACAACTAAAGAAACATCGAAACATAAATCCATTCTTTTCTTTTTAACACTGCAAAGGACTTTACTGAAATGAGCATACACATCCTTGTCTATTATGACAGTCTTTTCTCTTTCTATAAATCAGAGGGTTGAGGTGAAGCACACACTCGCTATAAGTCAGCATACCTCTGATGAAATTAAAGCAAAATACTACAATCATATGTGATTATATCTCTACTAGTATCAACAAAATAACTATTATCTTAATTAGCTCAATTGTAATTATAAATTTCACGACTATGATAGTAATTAACAATAATTAACTCTAGATAAGTTTTTCAAAAATATAAAAAAAAAAATGAAAAGAATATAAAAAGTTTGACTCTATGTATGCAGTAATAACATTAAAAATAATATTTCATTTGCAACATTAAAGAATGCATTTGGCTTAAGTTTCATTATCTCTTAAGGAGTTGTACATGAAATATTGATATATATATATATATATATATATATATATATATATATATATATATATATATATATATATATATATATATATATATATATATATATATATATATATTCTTCTGCTATCTCAAATTAACTTTTTCGAGTGACTATTCAACAGAATTACCTCAGGAGACAGGGGGGGGGGGGGTTATATATTTTTCTCCTTTTCATACTTACAGTCGGGTAGGTACTTAACTAACTTCTTTCTTTTTACTGTATTTCTTTTTCCTGCCCAAAAATACTGCCCAATAACTGTCTTCTGGGCTTCAAATGTCTAGCTTTTGCAGGGAGTTTTGCATGTAGGAGCTGTTCCTCCCCTGTCTCTTCAGTTTCTGGATCAACTTTGTCTCTTTCAAATACAGGAAATGTCTGTTTGACATTCTTGTTATCATCTCTTGTGAGTTTACACTCCCTTCTTCATGACCAAGCTGAAATAATTTTGACAAACTTTATCATGGCTAAAACTTCCACAGATTTATTTTATTTATCTAACATATTCTTTTGGACAAATAATGTATATACTGCAGCTAGAAAGGAAAATAAAGAATCATTCATAGATGCACGTCCTTTATCACATAATATCTATCTTGGAATTCTCAAAAATCGAATAATAGTCTCATTGGCGAGTAGGGGATGAAACAAAAATAAAGCAAACTCTGCATCCCAACCATATCTGGGCACATGGAGAATCACTTTCTCAAAAATGTCCCTAAATAGATATCGCAACAGCTACATCACCTCCCATAAAAATACAATGATATGGCAGGATAAAGACACAGTGGCACAGGGGAAGAATCCTCGCAGACTCCTTCCCCATCATTCTTCCCCAACGGACTTTCCCACGGCTCCACCCATGAAAACAACCCCCCATTATAAGACTGGTCAGGAATACCCATTCTCTCTCGCACTCGCTTCACTTTCAAAACACTCACCCCCTTTCTTTCCGTGTAATTCCCCCCCTTCTCCTCACTCTGAAGGAGTGCTGGGGTGAAGTCTCGGTTGGGCCGTGTGGTCTCATGACTGCGTCTCCAGTCCTAGGTCCCCCCTCTACTCCCACTAGGGTGTGTTAAGGCTACACAATAACTTCCCCCCTTCACGTTACTCTGAGGGAGCGAGTTGATTGGCGATCTCTCGAGGCATTTCCCTCAACGGCTATAAGACCTCATTCTTTCTCCTCCTCTATGCTACGTTAGGGTTACACTTAAACCCCCCCTACCTCAGTACAGTTTCTTGACTCACTTTTCCCCGCCTGCTTAGTGCAAAAAACTAAAGACTCATATCTAAATAATATCACAAAATCTTCTTATTCTTCTAAAAGATATGTTATACGCATATTTTAATATCAATTTCTTCATCATAATTACATTAGAAAAATGATCTCTCATTTCTGTCATTCTCTCTCCA
>JAXCGZ010009560.1:77500-97500 GCA_037179515.1 Halocaridina rubra
TCCATGTGAAGAGAGATATGTTTCCTTAGTAGTTTCTCCATAACTTTGCAAACTATGCTGGTCAAGGAAACTGGTCTATAGTTCAGAGCCGTATCCCTCCTTCCCTTTTTGAAGATAGGTATCACATTTGCTTGTTTACAGCATCTTGGAATCTCCCCTGACTCCAGTGACATTTTAAATATGATGCTTAGTGCCACTGATATTGAGTTTGCGCATTTTCTAAGTACATGAGGGGATATATCATCAGGACCTGTAGCTTTATGAACATCTAACTCCATCAGCGCTTTGCATACCTCTGTGGCTGTAAGGTTGATGTTCTCTAATACCGGCCCTTGAGCTTCTATCTCTGCAATCTGAGGGGGTGGGGTATTTTCTACTGTAAATACTGACTGAAACTCCTTGTTCAGTGCTTTGCAGATCTCTTCATCCGTCTCAATGATACTGTATATACATTCATGCATACATACATATACGCATATAAATATATATATATATATATATATATATATATATATATATATATATATATATATATATATATATATATATATATATATATATATATATATATATCTGTGTGTGTGTGTGTGTTTGTGTGTGTGTGTGCGTATGTAGGTATATGTGCATGTTCCTTCTTTTTCTTTCATTATAATGCAGATTTAATTGCAGATGTGGTACTTGCTGTCATTGATTTTATGTATATTTGTGTGTACTAAAACTCCATGAGCGTACTTGTAGCTTACACATGTATGTGCATCAGTATGACCATTAGTTACTATGGAGTTTTAATGGTGTCATAGATTATGCACGTATGTACGTGTGTTTATATGGAATCATGCATGCGCATTTATATAATATTTATTATGTCTATATTCAATCTTATTCTCCTCCTCCTTCTTCGGCCATGAATTTCTCTCTCTTCTTCTTCTCGGTGTATGTGCGTCCTCGCGCGTTAATTGCAGAGTGAATACAAATGAAAACCTATTATAAAGGGATAAGTATGAGAGAGAGAGAGAGAGAGAGAGAGAGAGAGAGAGAGAGAGAGAGAGAGAGAGAGAGAGAGAGAGAGAGAGAGAGAGAGAGAGAGAGAGAGAGAGAGAGAGCAACGCACGCTACAAAGTTTACCGTATAGTTCAGAACAACTAATACTTGTTAAAAGCAGTTTGCATGTTCATTGTCGTGGAAATTTAAGTATTATCATCTCGTGCTTAAGTCGCGTGCGTTATTAAGTGATCTTAAGATTACTATACTATTGCCTTGGTGTTTCTAAAACACTGTTTATTCTCTGTCTGTTTGTCTGCGTTTATGTTAAAAAGATAAACTCGTTTCAAAAGACTTTAAATCAAGGCGCTACCAACTACACCACAGAAGGTTAAAAGGAAATGACCTTATAGCTTATATCTGCTATACTTAGGAATGAACGTATTCTATCTGAATGTCACTGTGTTCATATTACAGATTCCCCAACCTCACTTGTGGCTTCATTTTCGCATTTAAATCAAGTCTTAATCTCATTCGGGCCCAAGAATAACCAAATAAGCACATTACATATGTGAAAACATGAATAATTTTTACCCCGACCGGGACTTGAACCTAGGACTTATAATTACTAAGTCAAGGCGCTACCAACTACACCACAGAAGGTTAAAATGAGTCAGACCTTATAGCTTATATCTGCTATACTTAGAAAAAAAAAACAGTAAACAAAATACAAAGAGAAGCGAAGATGTACTATATATTACGACTGGACTCCAATCCTCTTCAGGTACATTTTTTTTTTATTCATTCAGATAACTGTACATGGGGACATGTGGACATGGGCACTCCCAGTCATATTGCAGTTGATAAACATTACAATATATCTGGTTATGTATAAATAACATACTAATAGAATTTGCAATTATTTTTAAATATCATAGCAAGTAATTAATAATAAAATATAGTGTAATAATTGAAGAGCACTTGAAGAGTAATTATTGTGACAATATTTTCAATAGCCCTTGTTGAGTGCTATCATTTAAGTTACATTTCACTTTCCAACGGTACTACTGCAGACAATTTGAAGCAGATATAGAATAACATTTTTCAGGTTAGAATAATAAGTAGGTAAATATACATATACATATACATACATATACATACATACATACATATATACTTCAGGTACAGATGATTCGATATTTACAAAGCTCTGGAGAAAGAATATGAGGGGAGAGGAGCTAGCTACGCTTGCCAGCAGGATCAACGATGGGATTATCTTCAGACCTCATGTCAGGTGGACGGTCATTTGGCATAATCTTCTTAATGAGGTCTTTTAATTTTGCTTCATGCACAATGTCAGATCTCCACTGTCCATTTGATAAATTTAAGGTTTCCGATTTTTCTATAATGGCTGCTTTAAGTATCTTTCTCCTGTATTGGCAATTATTCTTATTCTATATAATATGGTGACCAGTATCTCGTATATACAAAAATAAAGCAGAACTTTCAGCACCATATCACACTGCTCTTTTCTGCTTCTTCTTCTTTTTCTACATTTTTTCCCACTTTTATGTGGGGTCAATGTTTCTGGCCAGTTTTCTCCATTTGTTTCTGTCCCATACCTCATCACCCAACAAACCTTTAGACCTCAGGTCGTCATTGATGCAATCCATCCACCTACGCTTTGGTCTTCCTCCCCTTCTCCTACCCTGTATATCCATTTCCATCACCCTCCTCCCAACATACTGTTCATCCCTCCTAACGACATGACCATACCATCTTAGTCTACTTTCTTGTATCTTATCTGATATTTCTCTAACTTTTGAGGTACCTCTAATTACCTCGTTCCTGATCTTATCTCTTCTTGTCACCCCACACATCCATCTCAACATCCTCATCTCTGCCACATCCAGTTTTTTTTCTTGTGTCTTCTTTATTGCCCATGTCTCTGCTCCATACATCATCACAGGTCTCACAATTGTCTTATGCACTTTACCCCTCAACTTAATCCCTATTCTCCTGTCACACAGCACCCCAGACACTTTCTGCCAGTTCTTCCATCCCGCTTGTATTCAGTGGGTTATTTCTGACTCTAGGTCACCATCCTCTGCTACTGTTGATCCCAAATACTTGAACTTTTCAACTCTTTTCAACACCATCCCCTATAAATTGACCTCCCCATCCTCATCATCTCTCAACCACAAGTACTCTGTCCTGTTCCTGCTGATTTTCAGTCCTCTATCCTCCATCACTCTTCTCCACTCCTCAAGCTTCTCCTCCACTACCTTTCGTCTGTTGCTACACAGTACATTGTCATCTGCAAAGAGCATACACCACGGAGACTGTTCGGTTCCGGTTTTACGTCACGGACTCCCTTATCTACCAAGGGCTAGGACGGTTGCCTTCTTGCGAAGGACTTGTTTTGGCAGATGTAATCCTTACGCTGAGTGCATGCCTTTGCTAACCTCAGACCGTGACGGGGCGCGAACCCTCGACCTGACGCCTCAGAGTCGGAGATGCTACCGACTGAGCCACGGCGACTACCATACACCACGGAGACTGATCTCTAATACCCTGGGTTACTACATCCAAGATCAGATCAAATAGATATGGACTCAAAGCAGACTCTTGATGCAGACCAACATTTACTGAGAGACTTTTCGTCAAGCCCACATTGCTCTTAACATTTGCCTCTGCCCTCTCATACATATCTTGGATGTTTCTTACATATTTCTCCACACCTCTTGACGTGGTACTCGCTCATATGCCTTTTCCAGGTCAATAAAGACCATATGCAGTTCTTTCTGTTTCTCCCTATGCTTTTCCATCATTTGTCTCAAGGCAAATATGGCCTCCACTGTCCCTCTTTCAGGCATGAAGCCAAACTGTTCATCCCGAATTGTCGTTACCTCTCTGAGTCTCCTCTCCATGATCTTCTCCTATATCTTCATAGTATGACTTAACAACTTTATACCTCTATAGTTTCCACACTCCTAAATGTCTCCCTTCCCTTTATAGATTGGGATGATTAAGCTTCCTCTCCATTCCTCTGGCATCTTTTCCTGACTAAAGATCGTTTGCATTAAGTCCCACAAGATATCTATGCCTTCCTCTCCAAGACTCCTCCATGCCTCCACTGGCATCTTATCAGGTCCTGCTGCCTTTCCATTTTTCATTTTCCTTACTGCCCGCTCTACCTCTCTTCTAGCCACTGTTAATGTAACTGCTTCATTTGGAAGTCCATCTTCAAATACTGCTCTTGGGTTCTCTTCATTTAGTAATCCTTCAAAATAAGTTTCCCCTCTTCTTTTTATTTCATCCTCTTCTGCTAGAACTACTCCATAGTTATCCTTTATTTGTCTTACTTGGGTCAAGTCCTTGGTTGCAGCATCTTGGGCCTTGGCAATTCGCCATATTTTCTTCTCTCTTTCTGGTGTTTCCAGCTCTTCATAGACTTCATTCAATTTCTTGGCCTTTGCTTTTGCTACTGCTCTCCTTGCCTCCTTCTTTGACTGCTTGTACTCTTCTTTGTCCTGCTCCAGGCCTAATAAATCTGCCTTTTTCTTAGCTTCTTTCTTATTCTTCACCCATTCTTACACTTCCTCATTCCACCACCATGACTTTTTATCAGATATGCTCTGGCTTAGCGAACATCCAGTTTGACCTATGTAGATTTATTGAAGGAACTGCAATCAATTTTATAAATCCCTGCTTCTAAAGTTTTTTTTTTTAATCTGATACACGTTAATAAGTGAAAAACCAATTGTTTTGGGATAATTAAATATAAAAGGATTACTTCTGCCTAATTGATCACTAATAATTTTAATACTTTCTAAATAGGGTATTTTAATCGTATTTGCAAAATTTATTTCTGACTGTTCAGCCGGCCCATTATAAAAAATTTTATATGCTTTGTTAAATGCTTTTTCGATTACATATGCGGGATACATGAGGCTTTCTAATTGTTGGCGGATTAATTTGAATTGGTATTGCAAATGATGAGTGGAAAATATAAAGCAGGGAATTATAAAATTGATTGCAGTCCCTGCAATAAATCTTACATAGGTTAAACTAATCGTTCGCTAGGCCAGAGAATATCTGAGCATAAAAGAGCATTGCGAGATGGTGCTGAAAGGTCTGCTTTATTTGTGCATATGCGAGATACTGGTCACCATATTAATTGGAGTGAGTCCTCATTGCTATATAAGAGTAATTGCCAATATAGGAGAAAGGTACTTGAAGCAGCCATTATAGAAAATCAGAAACATTAAATTTATCAAATGGACAGTGGAAATCTGATGTTGTGGATGAAGCATTATTAAAAGACCTCATTAAGAAGATTATGCCAAATGACCGTCCACCTGACCTGAGGTCTGAAGATAATCCCATCGTGGATCCTCCTGGCAATCGTAGCTAGCATCTCCCCCCCCCCCAATATGCTTTCTCCAGAGCTTTGTAAATATCAAATAATTTGTACCTGAAGTGAACTGGAGTCCAGTGGTAGTATATAGTACATCTTCGCTTCTCTTTGTGTTTTACTTATGGGCCTTTTTTTTGCTTCACATACACACACACACACATAGGTATGTAACCTATGTGAGGCCAGAACTCGAATATGCAGCCCCCTTTTGGAATCCGCACCTGAAAAAGCACATAGCTAAGCTGGAAAAAGTTCAAAGACATGCCACGAAACTGGTGCCAGAAATCCGCAATCTCAGTTATGATGAGAGGCTGAGGGAATTAGACTTACCATCACTGGAAGCTAGAAGAGTGAGGGGGGATATGGTGACAGTCTTTAAATTCCTTCATGGTTATGATAGAGTGGATAGGGATCGATATTTTGATATGGCTGGTTCTAGAACTAGAGGTCATAGTTTGAAGCTTTGTAAGAAAACTTGTTTGCAGGATGTAAGGAAATACTTTTTCAGTGTAAGAGTAGTTGATAATTTGAATTGGCTAAGCGAGGAGGTAGTTAATGCTATCTCAATCCATAGTTTTAAGGACAGGTATGATAAGTATCACTAAGTCTAAAATGGAACCGATGAGGAGACGGGAAGATACGAGCTTTAGGCTCTTTCCCGTAAACACAATTAGGTAATCACAATTAGGTAATCACACACAAGAAGCTTCGTAAGAAAACTTGTTTGCAGGATGTAAGGAAATACTTTTTCAGTGTAAGAGTAGTTGATAATTGGAATTGGCTAAGCGAGGAGGTAGTTAATGCTATCTCAATCCATAGTTTTAAGGACAGGTATGATAAGTATCACTAAGTCTAAAATGGAACCGATGAGGAGACGGGAAGATACGAGCTTTGGGCTCTTTCCCGTAAACACAATTAGGTAATCACACTTAGGTAATCACACACACACACACACACACACACACACCTTTTGGAATCCGCACTTGAAAAAGCACATAGCTAAGCTTGAAAAAGTTCAAAGACATGCCACGAAACTGGTGCCAGAAATCCGCAATCTCAGTTATGATGAGAGGCTGAGGGAATTAGACTTACCATCATTCGAAGCTAGAAGAGTGAGGGGGGATATGGTGATAGTCTTTAAATTCCTTAATGGTTATGATAGAGTGGATAGGGATCGATATTTTGATATGGCTGGCTCTAGAACTAGAGGTCATAGTTTAAAGCTTCGTAAGAAAACTTGTTTGCATGATGTAAGGGAATACTTTTTCAGTGTAAGAGTAGTTGATAATTGGAATTGGCTAAGCGAGGAGGTAGCTAATGCTATCTCAATCCATAGTTTTAAGGACAGGTATGATAAGAATCACTAAGTCTAAAATGGAACCGATGAGGAGACGGGAAGATACGAGCTTTGGGCTCTTTCCCATAAACACAATTAGGTAATCACAATTAGGTAATCACACAGAATTCAAAGAAGTGTCCATTAGACGATACAGAACACAGGAAGAGATGGGAAAGATCAAAAACTTGTTGCAAGAGGCAAGAAGGTTAAATGATGAAAGAAATGAAGAACAGAAGAAAAATTTTCATTACAGAGTTCTTCCAGACAAAGGTGAGATAAAGAAGATAATGACAGAAGATCAGGGGATGGGGCCTCATTAAGATTGTTATACACAAATGCTGATGGATTAGCTGGTAAGGCAGTAGAATTAAAAGATAGGATTCACAACAGTAAGGCAGATATAGTAGCAATTACAGAGACTAAGTTGAGTGAGGACATAAACAGTGTCACAGTTTTTCCTAAGGGCTTCAGAATACTAAGGGTTGAAAGATCTGAGAGGACTGGTGGAGGGATAGCACTGCTCATAAGTGAAAGGATTCAAGTCGAAGAAATAAACTTGGCTATAGAAAGTGAGTTCAAGGAATTTCTTGTTGCTCGCATAAATACTGGGTCAGAGAGCATTATAATAACTGTTGTATACAACCCACCAAGGAACCAAAATAGGCTTGAAGTTTATGAGGAAAGTCATATAGGTACTATTGAAGTCATAAACTCAGTTGTTAACATGGCACGGGAAAAAAAATGTAGGATTTTGATTATGGGAGACTTTAATCATAAAGAGATAGATTGGATAAATCTTGACCCACACAGTGGTGAGGACTCATTCGGGGCAAGATTCCTAGATTGCGTACAAGGGAATTTCCTACACCAACATGTAATGGAACCAACAAGGGCCAGGGGTGGGGATGAGCCATCACTACTTGATCTAGTGTTCACAGATAATGTGTTGGATATTGAAAAAAATGAGTATGAACCACCAATTGGAAAGAGTGACCACTGTGTGTTGTTGATGGAGTATATCATTGAAGATATTCTTCCTGAGAGTAGAGGCACTGAGGACATGAGGAGGAACTATCCGAAAGGAGATTACATCAAAATGAATGAGCTTTTTGAAGTTATTGACTGGAGAACCTTATTTTACAACAAATCTGTACAAGAAATGTATGACATCTTTTGTGAGAAATATGGGAAGATAGTAGATTGCTGCATACCTGTCACTAAAGTAGGTGTAATTCATGCCAGAGAGAAATGGTTCGATAATGGGTGTAAAAGAGCTAAGGAGTGGAGAGACAAATGCTGGAAAAGGTATAGGAGGAGAAAAAACATAAATGCCTGGCAAACCTACAAAAGAGCAAGAAATGACTACCTAAGTAAAAGGAGAGAGGCAGAGAGAGACTATGAGAGGGACATCACAAGGAAGGCTAAAGAAAATCCCAAGCTTTTCCACAGCTTTATCAGAGGAAAACTGAAGGTAAAAGAACAGGTTTTAAGGCTAAAGAGAGCGGATGGAAGCATCACTGAGACGGATGAAGAGATCTGCAAAGAATTGAACAAGGAGTTTCAGTCAGTATTTACAGTAGAAAATACCCCACCCCCTCAGATTGCAGAGATAGAAGCTCAAGAGCTGGTATTTAGAGAACATCAACCTTACAGCCACAGAGGTATGCAAAGCGCTGATGGATTTAGATGTTCATAAAGCTACAGGTCCTGATGACATATCCCCTCATGTGCTTAAAAAATGCGCAAACACAATATCAGTGGCACTAAGTATCATATTTAAGGAGTCACTGGAGTCGGGGGAGATTCCAACATGCTGGAAACAAGCAAATGTGATACCTATCTTCAAAAAGGGAAGGAGGGATACGGCTCTGAACTATAGACCAGTTTCCTTGACCAGCATAGTTTGCAAAGTTATGGAGAAACTACTAAGGAAACATATCTCTCTTCACTTGGAATCTTTCAACTTTTTGTCAGTGAGGCAACATGGCTTCAGAGAAGGTAGATCAACAGTAACAAACTTATTAGAATTTTATGATGAGGTAAGCCAAATCTTACAGGAAAGAGAGGGCTGGGCAGATTGCATATTCCTAGACTTCCAGAAAGCGTTTGACACTGTTCCACATGGGAGACTTATTAAGAAGCTGCAATCAATGGCTAGAATAGGTGGAAATGTTTTGGAATGGATAAAAACTTACTTAGAAGGAAGGGAACAGAGGGTTAGAGTAAGACACTCAGTGTCTGAATGGAGAAGAGTTAGTAGTGGAGTTCCACAGGGTTCAGTTTTAGGGCCACTTTTGTTCCTTGTATATGTATATGACCTACCAGAGTCTGTAAATTCATTCATGAATATGTTTGCAGATGATGCAAAGATTGTGAAGAAAGTAAAAAACGAGAACAATGGTAGAGAACTTCAGGAGGATCTAAATAATCTGCATGAGTGGTCAGAAAAGTGGCTAATGAAATTCAATACTTCAAAATGTAAGGTAATGAGAATGGATACAAGTGCAAGAAGGCCCAAGTTTGACTACTCGGTGACTGGAGTACAACTTCAAGAGACAGAAAATGAGAGAGATCTAGTAGTAAACATACTGGCAGATTTGTCTCCAGAAATACATGTAAATGGCATAGTAAGGGCAGCATATGCATTCTTATCAAATGTAAGGGTAGCCTTCAGGCACATGGACAAGGAAATGCTCAGAAATATTTATGTAACCTATGTGAGGCCAAAACTCGAATATGCAGCCCCCTTTTGGAATCCACTCTTGAAAAAGCACATAGCTAAGCTTGAAAAAGTTCAAAGACATGCCACGAAACTGGTGCCGGAAATACGCAATCTCAGTTATGATGAGAGGCTGAGGGAATTAAAGTTACCATCACTCGAAGCTAGAAGAGTGAGGGGGGGATATGGTGACAGTCTTTAAATTCCTTCATGGTTATGATAGAGTGGATAGGGATCGATATTTTGATATGGCTGGCTCTAGAACTAGAGGTCATAGTTTAAAGCTTCGTAAGAAAACTTCTTTGCATGATGTAAGAAAATACTTTTTCAGTGTAAGAGTAGTTGATAATTGGAATTCGCTAAGCGAGGAGGTAGTTAATGCTATCTCACTCCATAGTTTTAAGGACAGGTATGATAAGTATCACTAAGTCTAAAATGGAACCGATGAGGAGACGGAAGATACGAGCCTTGGGCTCTTTCCCGTAAACACAATTAGGTAATCACACACACACACACACACACACACACACACACACACACACACATATATATATCATACATATATATATATATATATATATATATATATATATATATATATATATATATATATATATATATATATATATATATATATATATATATATATTCTCTTATATTCTCTTATATCCCCTTAATAAATAAACAGCTGTACCAGCAACAATGTAGTTTCTCATACACTCCTCTGATGTTGTGATTTGCTAATTAAAGTAACCTTCTTTATTCCATATATACTCAGGTCTTGTACATTACTAATTAAAATAACCTTCTTACTATGCTTTTTAGGTGCTGTACTTTCGCAAAAGGCAGTGTTAACATCAGCGCTCTCGTGCCACCCAGTTATGACGTCACACAAGAACCGGTGCCTTCAGGTAATGCATAATTGTTTTTGGACTCTTGGATTTGTTTCCGTTATTCATTTACTTTTGTGTACAAATTTTGTTTCTATTTTTTCATCTTTATTACTACTACTACTACTACTACTACTACTACTACTACTACTACTACTACTACTACTACTACTACTACTACTACTACTACTACTAATAGTAATAATAATAATAATAATAATAATAATAATAATAATAATAATAATAGTTATACTACTACTACTACTACTACTACTACTACTACTACTACTACTACTACTACTACTACTACTACTAATAATAATAATAATATATTGCTTTACTAATTATGAATAACACCCATATCTCCTGTCCTGCACAATGATGGAATAATTAGTACTCTTGCCATACGTGATGTAATGTCCTTTTTCTTTGCTTACATCAACACCGAATAATCTTGGATATTCGTTACACATGTCTTATTAACCCTTCACATCTGACAAGTCACAACATTCTCCATCTCTGTTTCTCTTTACCTTTTGTATTCTTCGTGCTCAGGCCCTATGAGGGCTGTTTTATTTATATATTTATTTATTTTTGGCCCGTCCTGGTGTCACAAACATAAAAAAATGACAGCAATTACAGTGGCATAACTGTTATTATTATTATTATTATTATTATTATTATTATTATTATTATTATTATTATGATTATTATTATTATTATTATTATTATTATTATTATTATTATTATTATTATTATTATTACCTGCATAGCCTTCCAATTAGATCTTTTGCCTCTATGGAGCTGCCCAATGAAAATCTATATCAAGTCTTCACATTATCTACATGAATCTTTATTACTCTATAAATAATACAGAATATTTGCAATTGTTCCGTTTTCAGTACTGAAGTGCGGTTTATCGTTTTGTGTGTGTGTGTGTGTGTGTGTGTGTGTGTGTGTGTGTGTGTGTGTTCTATATGTATGTGTTATCACCTAAACATATACGAAGATAGTAATAAAATAGTGCTTAAGACATGCATTATTTACTCAGTGATATGGCTGAAGTGAGTTATATATGTGCACACACACTCGCACAGCTATGCATTCATACATATATGCACGTATGCACACATATATGTGTGTATATATGTATATACATACATACGTACATACATCCATGTCTTTCTGTCTGTCTGTCTGTCTGTCTGTCTGTCTGTCTGTCTGTCTGTATGTATGTATGTATGTATGTATGTATGTATGTATGTATGTATGTATGTATGTATGTATGTATGTATGTATGTATGTATGTGTGTATGTATGTATGTATGTATTCAGTTCGTATGTAAGTATTTATATATGTATATATGTATGTACGTATGTATGTATGTATTTAGTTCGTATGTAAGTATTTATATATGTATGATTCCTTCTTGACAGATATATATATATATATATATATATATATATATATATATATATATATATATATATATATATATATATATATATATATATATATATGTATGTATATATATAGATGGATAGTTATAAATATTTATACATGCACATCCACACACACATACTCCTGTGTGTATGTTCTCTCTCTCTCTCTCTCTCTCTCTCTCTCTCTCTCTCTCTCTCTCTCTCTCTCTCTCTCTCTCTCTCTCTCTCTCTCTCTTCACACACGTATAACGCCAAAATCGGCAATTACTTTATCATTTCTTTAATTATTCACAAAGTTTTTATTTCTCTATTGTTTTTGCTGAGTTAATTGCACGAATTCAAATCGTTATCTTTCTCACATTGTTCTAGTTTCGTGTGCACGCAAGAAAGCGCTCACTCCTACACTCACACACATCAGAGTGTGATTGTTGAGAGAATAGAGATTGTTCATTGTTAGGTGGTGTCTCATGACTAAACTGTAATTGTTGGCACGTATGTATTTGTTTAGATTTTGTTTGTTTATTCATTTTTTGTTTGTTTGCTTGTTTATCTATATATTCATTTACATATATGTATGTATATATATATTTTCTTCTTTATTTATTTGTTTATTTTTTATGTATTTTCTGATTTATTTACTGATTTCCTATTTCATTTATATATTCATATTTGTTTGTTTACACTTTATGTAAATATTTTTCATTTACCTGTATTTATATATTTGATTACTTACAAATTTATTTACGTATTTTCCTATTTAATTACTTATTTATTTCTATAATTATATATTTTTAACTAATGCCATCTCTTATACTGCCATTAGCAACTGTACATTAGTAGTAGCTGCAAGACTTATTCGTGTAGTTTTTAAGGTCAGTTGTGTTAGTATATCTATTAGGGAGAGAGAGAGAGAGAGAGAGAGAGAGAGAGAGAGAGAGAGAGAGAGAGAGAGAGAGAGAGAGAGAGAGAGAGAGAGAGAGAGAGAGAGAGAGAGAGAGAGAGAGAGAGAGCGAGAGAGAGAGAGAGAGTCATTATATCCTTGGAAATTTTATGTGAAATTTTGTTGATTAGTAATAATAATAATGATAATAATAATAATAATAATAATAATAATAATAATAATAATAATAATAATAATAATAATAATAATAATAATAATAATAATAATAATAATAATAATAATAATAATAATAATAATAATAATAATAATAATAACAACATTAATAGCTATGTCAGTGAAACTATAAAGAATATTAATGATCATTATTATTATTATTATTACTATTATTATTATTATTATTATTATTATTATTATTATTATTATTATTATTATTATTATTATTATTATTATTATTATCATTATTATTATTATTATTATTATTATTATTATTATTATTATTATTATTTTTATTATTATCATTATTATTATTATTATTATTATTATTATTATTATTATTATTATTATTATTATTATTATTATTATTATTATTATTTTCATTATTATTATTATTATTATTATTATTATTATTATTATTATTATTATTATTATTATTATTATATTATTATTATTATTATTATTATTATTATTACTATTGTCTTTAACAGGTGGCGGTCCTATCACTGTGGGTCTTAGCTGGCATATAAAAGGAATATCTTCTGTAAACTTTCACGAAATGGTAAGTACATTCCTAAGCAAGGTTCGTATAGATATTCTTTGCCAGAAACACTTGGGGATAAGAGGGAGAAGGTGATGGATTCTTTAGTGTGATAGAAATAATGATCAATTTAGCAGCTACAATGAGTGCACTACTAGATGTGTGTAGCTTGTAGTGGAATAGAATCTCGTAGCTGTAAGGTAAGTAAGGTACACGAAAGTGAAGTGCAATCATTTATTATTATTATTATTATTATTATTATTATTATTATTATTATTATTATTATTATTATTATTATTATTATTATTATTATTATTATTATTATTATTATTTTTATTAATATAAGCAAAGTTGAAACAAATAAGTAAAAAGTAATAATATACACAAAGAAAGAAATAATAATTGAATTGAAGTCCTCCTGCGCCTCCTTCAGACAGTGATCGTGGCTATGTACTTCCGCATGTCCTGGGCAGAGCCACGTTTGATGCCTCCTGCAGGGACATTCGGGGAGACGCATGTTGTGCCCTTACACGTGTCAGTACTACAGAAGGTGTGGCTACCGGACCTCTACATCCACGAAGCGGCCTCTATCTCAACATTCAACATGATACAGAAAGTGCAAGGGGTGTTCCTAGATGAAAATAATACCATTCTCTTTTCTTCATTGTGAGTTAGAAGTTAAGGATCTTCTCTCTCTCTCTCTCTCTCTCTCTCTCTCTCTCTCTCTCTCTCTCTCTCTCTCTCTCTCTCTCTCTCTCTCTCTCTCTCTCTCTCTCTCTCATTGATCTGAAAAAAACGTATACTAAATAAGATTATGTAACTCTCTCTCTCTCTCTCTCTCTCTCTCTCTCTCTCTCTCTCTCTCTCTCTCTCTCTCTCTCTCTCTCTCTCTCTCTCTCTCTCTCTCTCTCTCTCTCTCTCTCTCATTACTCTTAAAATCTTATCTTTCGAAATATCATTGATACTAAACATGACTATGTAAATCTCTCTCTCCTCTCTCTCTCTCTCTCTCTCTCTCTCTCTCTCTCTCTCTCTCTCTCTCTCTCTCTCTCTCTCTCTCTCTCTCTCTCTCTCTCTCTCTCTATCTTTTGCTCAAGTAGTATCTTTTTATTTCAGGTTACAAACGAAGCTGTCTTGTCCCATGTATTTCACGAAGTACCCTTTTGATATGCAAGTTTGCCCCATGACGGTGTCATCATGTAAGTACAAAATATAAATATTTAGATTTATTGGAATTATTCCTGAGAGATGGAGCAAGAATGCCTCCGTGCTCCCTTGCATGTCGTAAAAGTCGACTAACTGGGACGACGAGAGGACTGGATATCCACACCTTTGTATTTTCCTTTTGCTGAGTCAAGTAAGTTTCTTGCTTTGACTCAGCCATCCCGTTATAAGGGGGATTATGGCTCTTGTATATTGATAGATATATGTAAATGTATTTATGTATGTACTTCTCCCTGACGGGGGGGGTGAATACTTCCTCGTGTTCCCCTACGTGTCGTAAAAGTCGATTAATTGGGATGGAGCACGGAGAGTGGGTATCCCCTCCTGTTCATTTTCCTACCACAAAGAGTCAAGTATTTTGCTTTGACTCTGCCATCACCTTTATAAGGCAGATAATGGCTTTAGTAAACAGAGAGATTATTTTTCTCTTTCTTTATAGTTTAATATTATTAGAAGATGAGTGGGTTCTCTCCAAATAAGGCGTTGAGAGACAGCATTGCTTTTGATGCTTTTGTTTTAGTCATCAAAACAAGTATGTATATCCACAAAATAAATGAATATATAAATAAATAAATTATTAAATGAATAACTAGATAATTGTATAAAGAATAGATAGATAAATGAAAGAATAAATAAATGAATAAATAAATAGAGATAATAAAAGAATATAGAAATAAACAAAGAAATAAGTCAAAATAAATGAAGGTGTGCATGTGGGTGTGCATGTGGGTGTGTGTGTGGGTGTGGGTGTTTATTGAAATCACTGACCTACCTAAAATACAGCAATATAAGATAAAATAAAGTGAGGACTGAAGTAGCTCAGTGGTTACAGCACACGATTCTGGAAGTGAGGAAATCGTGTTCAAACCCACTGCGGGACATTGGGAAGGACATCCAGTCTTAATTCCATTGATCCAACCTGTGTTCACCACAGTCTTCTTTGTCTTCCTCTTTCATCCATTTCTGTATAGGGTAGCTGTTTCTTGCTAGCCTTTTTCACTTTTTCCTGTTTCTTTGGGCCATATCCAGCATATCATTTGCTATATAATCCTTCCATCGGAACTTTGGTCCTCCTTTTCCTCTCCTTCCCTCCACCTCCATATCCATAACTCTCCTGCACTCATGATCTTCTTCTCTTCGCATTACATGATCACCCAAATAATGGGGATTAATAGTGACGCATAAAACGTCAAACAACAACGATAATGTCGGATAAAATATATATTTTTTTTCCAGACTACTTTGGCAACGACAAAATCCTTCTAGATTGGATGAATCTGGGCGTCTCTGCCGAAGACGATGTCAATCGACAACTTCCCAATTATAACTTCCGAATCGAGGCCAGCGAAATCACCGAAAAAGTCTGGTGTGACAACTGTACCTTCGGTAAGTCCGTTATTATCATTATTATTATTATTATTATTATTATTATTATTATTATTATTATTATTATTATTATTATTATTATTATTATTATTATTATTATTATAATAATAATAATAATTATTATTATTATTATTATTATAATTGTTATTATTATTATTATTATTATTATCTAGCTACCTTGGCTGTTTCCCCCTTTAATTGGGGGGTAGCCGACATCAAAAAGAGAAAACAATAAGGGGATTACTTTGCTCTATGGGCAATGATGAGGGAGCTAGTGACCGTTCAGATGGCACTGCTGGAGTGCCACAGCCCAGCCTACCGGCTCTTCCACAACCTTTGCCGCTTCACAACTGCCAACTCCTCTACTGCCCCTGCCACAGGGCTACCTCTGTAAGATGCAGCCCCTTGGTAACAGCAGATGCCCATCAAAGCTAGGTCACAGTCGCTCGCCACTCATTCCTATTCCTAGCACGCTCGCTTTCATCCCTCACATCCATCCTCCTATCATTCAGGGCTCTCCTTACTTCATCCATCCACCCAAACCTAGGCCTCCCTCTAGCATTTCTCCCATCAACTCTCGCATTCATCACCTTTTTCAGCAGTCTTTCATCATCCATCCTTTCCACATGGCCAAACCATCTCAGACCATTCATATCTACTCTGGCTGTAATTTCTCTCCTCACACCCGTTCTTGCTCTCACCACTTCATTCCTAACCCTATCCAACCGAGATACACCAATCATACTCCTCAGGCATTTCATCTCAAACACATTTAGTTTCCGTCTCTCACTTACTTTCATACTCCATAACTCTGATCCATGCATCACAGTTGGCACAACCACTTTCTCATACAAAACTTTCTTAACATTCATTTCCAACCCTCTATTCTTCATCACTCTTTTCAACGCACCCAACACTTTACATCCTTCATTCACTCTGTGACACACATCTGCTTCCATTCCACCATTTGCAGCTATGACCGAGCCTAAATACTTAAACTGATCAACTTCCTCAAGTGTCTCTCCATTCAACATAACATTCAATCCAGCACCATCCTCATTTCTTGTATACCTCATAACCTTACTCTTTCCCACATTCACTCGCAACTTCCTTCTCTCACACACCATTCCAAATTCTGACACTAACTGACACAGCTTTTCCTCTGAATCTGCCACCACCACAGTATCATCTGCAAACAGCAACTGATTCAGCTCCCACTCGTTATCATCCCCATCTACCATTCTCAAACCTCGACCACGAACTCGCTCATTCACCTCTCTTACAACTCCATCAGTATACAAACTGAACAGCCATGGTGACATCACACATCCCTGTCTCAGTCCCACACTCACTGGAAACCACTCACTCACTTCATTCCCTACCCTAACACAAGCTCTACTGCCCTCATACAAACTCTTCACTGCATGCAACAATTTATCATTAATTCCATATAATCTCAAAACATTCCACATAGCCTCTCTATCAACTCTATCATACACTTTCTCCAGATCCAAAAATGCAAAATACACATCCTTATCCTTTTCTAAATATTTCTCACATAACTGCCTAACTATGAAAATCTGATCTATACAACATCTATCTCTCCTAAAACCAATCTGCACTTCTGCGATCACATTTTCTGTTTTATCTCTAATCCTAATAACCAGTATCCTACCATACACTTTTTCTACCACACTCAACAAACTTATACCCCTAAAATTACTGCATTCATACACATCTCCTTTACCTTTGTATAGGGGCACTATACAAGCAATCACCAATTCCACTGGCACCATTGACAACATAAAGCATATATTAAATACTCTCACTAACCATTCCAATGCAGTCATACCCCCTTCTTTCAACATCTCCGCTCTCACACCAACCATTCCAGGTGCTTTACCTGCTTTTGCTTCGTACAATGCCCTTTTCACCTCCTCTCTTGTAATCTCTTCTCATTTTCATCTCCCATTACTGGCACTTGAACACCCCCCACTGCCACTATAGCTGCCTCTCTATCTTTCTCAACATTCAGCAAGGACTCAAAATATTCTGCCCATCTTTTACTTGCATCGTTCCCTCTTAACATCTGTCCATTCACATCTTTCACTTTCTCTTCCATCCTCGATCCACCTTTCCTTACTCTCTTCACTTCTTTCCAAAACTTCTTTTTATTCTCCTCATATGACCTACTAAAATCCTGTCCCCACCTAACATTTGCCAACCTCTTCTCTTCCTTTACCTTCCGCTTGGTTTCTACATTTTTCTCCCTATATCTTTCATACTTCTCCCTACTTTTACACAGCAGCCATTCCTCAAAAGCCCTCTTTTTCTCTTCCACCTTCATTTTCACCCCTTCATTCCACCACTCGCTGCCCCTCCTCATGCCACCTCCAACAAACCTCTTTCCACACACACATTACTTGCATGTCCCACAAAACCTTCTTTCATCAACCTCCATTCCTTCTCTAACTCCCCAACTTCTCTTTCTTTCACCCTGTTATATGCAACTTTCAACCTGTCCTGATATTCCTGTCTCTTCTCTGGCTTTTTCAACTCTTCCAACTTCACCATATCCCTTCTACATCCCCCCACTCTATTTCCCCACTCTTTTGCTACTACCACTTTTGTTTCAACCAGGAAATGATCAGACATCCCAGCAGCCACACCCCTAAATGCATGCACATCTTTCACTCTACCAATCATGCTCTTTGCTACCAACACATAATCCATCAATGCTCTTTCTTTCACTCTTCCATTTGCCACTCTCATCCATCTACACTTATTTATTAACTTCTTCTTGAAAAAAGTATTACCTATCACCAACTCTTGCTCCACACACATATCTAACAGTCTCTCGCCATTCTCATTCCCACCTGGTACCCGATACTTTCCTACAACACCTTCTACCTCTTCATCATCCACTCTGGCATTCAAGTCACCCAACACAACTACATAGTTCCTTCTAATCAGACCATCCACACACCTAGTAAACTCATTCCAAAATTCATCCTGCTCTTCCTCACTTCTCTCACATCTTGGCCCATACGCACTAACAATAGCCCAACATTCCCTACCTATCCTAGCCCTCACCCATATCAGCCTGGATGACACTTCTTTCCATTCAATTACCTTATTTACCATCCATTCACTCAGCAATAATGCCACACCTTCTCTCGCTCTCCCCCTTTCAACCCCAGACACCCTACCTGTCACATCACCAAATGCCACTTCTCCTTTTCCTTTCATCTTCGTCTCACACAATGCCAGTACATCCATCCTCCTCCTACCAAACATATATCCAATCTCACATCTTTTGCTCTCTATCGTACTGCAACCACACACATTTAGACACCCCAAAACTAGAGTTTGGGGAGAAGTGCTGGCTAGTACAGTGGTAACGCACTGGCTTCGCATTCACGAGGTCGAAAGATCGGTTCCTGTCCAAGACCGAGAGTTTAAGCTGTTTCCTGGCAGGTACTGCTGTGGTTGAGCACCACAGTGGGAGGTTGGGGCTTGCCCCGGCTGACGAATACCCATTGTATTGTAATGGAAATAGAGGTTTATTATTATTATTATTATTATTATTATTATTATTATTATTATTATTATTATTATTATTATTATTATTATTATTATTATTATTATTATTATTAATATTATTATTATTATTATTATTATTATTATTATTATTATTATCATTATTATAATTATCCCCTCTACTCCCCCTCTTCTTTGACATCTCGCAAGGGGGAGGATTCCTAGTCCCCTCGCCCCGTCCACTTTTAGTCGCCTCTTACGACAAGCAGGGAATACGTTGGGGCTATTATTATTATTATTATTATTATTATTATTATTATTATTATTATTATTATTATTATTATTATTATTATTATTATTATTATTATTATTATCATTATTATTATTATTTATAGAGTGAATA
>JAXCGZ010009560.1:115000-117500 GCA_037179515.1 Halocaridina rubra
TTAAAAATTAAACTAATAAACTATAATTTGCCAAAGTAAGAAACGGGAGTTTTATGTAGCGGTTGCTTGGTTATCGGTCATTTGTTTGTTTGTTTACTTGTTTTGTTATATCTTTTTTTTTTATCTATTTCACGTGTAATCTGTGTAAATTGCCTGTTTGCATCAACAAGGAAGCGTTGTTTATAATGCCCATGTTTGTTTATCTTTTTATATCTGCATATAGGATCGGTGCTTGTAATTTCCCGTGTTTTAGTCATGAAATAGATAAGAATCTATGCATATGATTTCTGACTAAACTGAATTATATTATTTATGCAACATATGCTATAACAACAAAAACAAAAACTTTAATCATTAATTCTACTACTACTACTACTACTACTACTACTACTACTACTACTACTACTACTACTACTACTTCCTCCTGAGGGAAGGGGCAAGAATACATCCTCCATGTTCCCCTGCGTGTCGTAAAAGTCGAATAAGTGGGGCGAAGCGAGGGGACGGGGTATTCCCTCCTTTGTATTTTCATCCCACAAGCCGTCATGTTTTTTTACTTGACTCAATCACCCCTTTTATAAGGGGGACTATGGCTTTTGTTTATAGATAGACTACTACTACTACTACTACTACTACTACTACTACTACTACTACTAATAATAATAATAATAATAATAATTATTATTATTATTATTATTATTATTATTATTATTATTATTATTATTATTATTATTATTATTATTATTATTATTATTAATATAACAACAACAACATCAATAATAATAATAATAATAATAATAATAATAATAACAATAATAATAATAATAATAATAATAATAATAATAATAATAATAATAATAATAATAATAATAATAATAATAATAATAATAATGTTTAATGATGATGATAATGACCATGATAATAATGTTAAAAGTATGACAATAATATAGTATAAATTTAAAATACAAACAATTATAATTAGAATAATATGCGCATGTGCAGTAAATGGTCGCCAAGTTCCTTTAAGAAGATGAAGAAGAAGAAGAAGAAGAAGAAGAAGACTTCTCTCCTCTTCCTCTTCTATTCTCTCCTTCCTTTTATTTCAGTTTTTCTTCCCTCTGATCATGCATCATATTCATCTTCTATTTCCCTTTTTTACTTTTTCCGCTTTTTCTTCACTTCTACATCTTCGAAATTATCTTTGTATTCTTTCAGCATTTTTTTCTTCATCTACTTATTTCATTTACTCTTCTTCCTTCTACGTCAGTGTTCTCCTTCCCTCCTATTTTACTTTCTTTTTTTTCATTTTCTTCTTCCCTTATTTCTACTCCTACCATTTTCTCCTCCGCCTCCTCCTTCTACCTCTTCCATTTTCTCTTCCGCCTCCATCTCCTACTTTCATTGCTCCTCCTCCTAAGTCTACTTTTTTCCATTTTCCCCTACTTCTCCTACTTCAAATTTCTCCTTTAGTTGTTTCTTCTTACATTTTCTCCCCTCCTCCTCCTCCTCCTTCCATTTTCTTCTCCTACTCTTCTACTTCTTCCATTTTCTGCAACCCCTCCTACTACCAATTACTTCTGTTTTTCCTCCCCCTGGGAGAGGTCATTAAAGAGCACTGCCCTCTGGACTCAGACGCATTAGAGGAAGAAGAGGAGGAGGAAAGTGTGATAGAAGGAGAGGAAAAAGTGGAAGGGGGGGGGGAGACACAGGAGAAGGAGTGAGCATGGACAGAGAAAGAAATGATAAAGTAGATGATTGGATAGATAAAGAGGTGACTGAAATAATAATAATAATAATAATAATAATTATAATAATAATAATAATAATAATAATAATAAATAATAATAATAATAATAATAATAATAATAATAAATAATAATAATAATAATAATAATAATAATAATAATAATAATAATAATAATAATCAGTAGTTCTCAACCTCACTCGAACTTGTTTTACCGCGTGGACTCATCGTAAACATCGTCATCGAGTCTTCAACCAAGTAAGTCAGTTTCTGGCTAGCAGTCGAGAGAGGAAGGTTGGCTCAACGCCTCTCTCGCTCACTTCCATGTGCCTCTGTTGACATTTGCATTTAATTAAAAAGAAATATATTGTGACTGGGATTTTGAAACTCCTCGGAAATAAAATTAAAGATAACACGAGTGAATTGTTGAGGAAGTGAAAAATGGAAGATATAAAACAACGAAACGACGATAATTGATTTAATAAATAATATGAAGTATTTTTTTTTTCATTTCACTTGCACAATAGTGATTAAAGTTTAATTTTTAATTAACATTTGTTGTGCATTTGGAATTATTCAACGATTTATTTTCTACTCACGAACGAATTTCGACATTTTTTTTTTTTTATCGCATTACGTAACACGGCGAGAATATATAGGTAAGTTGTAACTTATGTGTATGTATGTGTGTATGTATATCCATATACATACATACATACATACATGCATACATGTATGCATGCATACACACACACA
>JAXCGZ010009560.1:130000-132500 GCA_037179515.1 Halocaridina rubra
GGATTTAGATGTTCATAAAGCTACAGGTCCCGATGACATATCCCCTCATGTGCTTAAAAAATGCGCAAACACAATATCAGTGGCACTAAGTATCATATTTAAGGAGTCACTGGAGTCGGGGGAGATTCCAAGATGCTGGAAACAAGCAAATGTGATACCTATCTTCAAAAAGGGAAGGAGGGATACGGCTCTGAACTATAGACCAGTTTCCTTGACCAGCATAGTTTGCAAAGTTATGGAGAAACTACTAAGGAAACATATCTCTCTTCACTTGGAATCCTTCAACTTTTTGTCAGTGAGGCAACATGGCTTCAGAGAAGGTAGATCAACAGTAACAAACTTATTAGAATTTTATGATGAGGTAAGCCAAATCTTACAGGAAAGAGAGGGCTGGGCAGATTGCATATTCCTAGACTTCCAGAAAGCGTTTGACACTGTTCCACATGGGAGACTTATTAGGAAGCTGCAATCAATGGCTAGAATAGGTGGAAATGTTTTGGAATGGATAAAAACTTACTTAGAAGGAAGGGAACAGAGGGTTAGAGTAAGACACTCTGTGTCTGAATGGAGAAGAGTTAGTAGTGGAGTTCCACAGGGTTCAGTTTTAGGGCCACTTTTGTTCCTTGTATATGTAAATGACCTACCAGAGTCTGTAAATTCATTCATGAATATGTTTGCAGATGATGCAAAGATTGTGAAGAAAGTAAAAAACGAGAACAATGGTAGAGAACTTCAGGAGGATCTAAATAATCTGCATGAGTGGTCAGAAAAGTGGCTAATGAAATTCAGTACTTCAAAATGTAAGGTAATGAGAATGGGTACAAGTGCAAGAAGGCCCAAGCTTGACTACTCGGTGGCTGGAGTACAACTTCAAGAGACAGAAAATGAGAGAGATCTAGGAGTAAACATACTGGCAGATTTGTCTCCAGAAATACATATAAATGGCATAGTAAGGGCAGCATATGCATTCTTATCAAATGTAAGGGTAGCCTTCAGGCACATGGACAAGGAAATGTTCAGAAATATTTATGTAACCTATGTGAGGCCAAAACTCGAATATGCAGCCCCCTTTTGGAATCCGCACTTGAAAAAGCACATAGCTAAGCTTGAAAAAGTTCAAAGACATGCCACGAAACTGGTGCCAGAAATACGCAATCTCAGTTATGATGAGAGGCTGAGGGAATTAGACTTACCATCACTCGAAGCTAGAAGAGTGAGGGGGGATATGGTGACAGTCTTTAAATTCCTTCATGGTTATGATAGAGTGGATAGGGATCGATATTTTGATATGGCTGGCTCTAGAACTAGAGGTCATAGTTTGAAGCTTGGTAAGAAAACTTCTTCGCAGGATGTAAGGAAATACTTTTTTCAGTGTAAGAGTAGTTGATAATTGGAATTGGCTAAGCGAGGAGGTAGTTAATGCTATCTCAATCCATAGTTTTAAGGACAGGTATGATAAGTATCACTAAGTATAAAATGGAACCGATGAGGAGACGGGAAGATACGAGCTTTGGGCTCTTTCCCGTAAACACAATTAGGTAATCAATTATGTAATCACATCACACACACTCACACACACACACACACACACACACACACACACACACACACACACACACACACACACACACACACACACACACAAAATGTAAGGTAATGAGAATGGGTACAAGTGCAAGAAGGCCCAAGCTTGATTACTCGGTGGCTGGAGTACAACTTCAAGAGACAGAAAATGAGAGAGATCTAGGAGTAAACATACTGGCAGATTTGTCTCCAGAAATACATATAAATGGCATAGTAAGGGCAGCATATGCATTCTTATCAAATGTAAGGGTAGCCTTCAGGCACATGGACAAGGAAATGTTCAGAAATATTTATGTAACCTATGTGAGGCCAAAACTCGAATATGCAGCCCCCTTTTGGAATCCGCACTTGAAAAAGCACATAGCTAAGCTTGAAAAAGTTCAAAGACATGCCACGAAACTGGAGCCAGAAATACGCAATCTCAGTTATGATGAGAGGCTGAGGGAATTAGACTTACCATCACTCGAAGCTAGAAGAGTGAGGGGGGATATGGTGACAGTCTTTAAATTCCTTCATGGTTATGATAGAGTGGATAGGGATCGATATTTTGATATGGCTGGCTCTAGAACTAGAGGTCATAGTTTGAAGCTTGGTAAGAAAACTTCTTCGCAGGATGTAAGGAAATACTTTTTTCAGTGTAAGAGTAGTTGATAATTGGAATTGGCTAAGCGAGGAGGTAGTTAATGCTATCTCAATCCATAGTTTTAAGGACAGGTATGATAAGTATCACTAAGTATAAAATGGAACCGATGAGGAGACGGGAAGATACGAGCTTTGGGCTCTTTCCCGTAAACACAATTAGGTAATCAATTATGTAATCACATACACACACACTCACACACACACACACACACACACACACACACACACACACACACACACACACACACACACAAAATGTAAGGTAATGAGAATG
>JAXCGZ010009561.1:0-2500 GCA_037179515.1 Halocaridina rubra
CACATATCCGATGGTGCATACTCGACTGACTCCCGTATGAGTGGTTAAAGGGGGGTTTACACGGTCAAACGGTTCGTCGAACAACGTTCGACTAACCGTTTGACCGTGTAAACCCCCCTTAAGAACTATTTAAGGGTCGCAAATATACCCTGGTTTATAGTTCAACTTAGCTCTGGCGTATAGATGACGTACGAACCACTTTCAGGGAAATGACCTCTTGGCCCCATGGTAGTAGGCGCCAGGTGCATTATTCATTAAAGCTTCTACATGCTGCTTATTGTTTAATCCAAAAGGTGATGTTTAGTTTTATGGGTTACTTTATTAGCAAAAAAAAAAAAAAATCATTCTAACTTGGTTTCATTGTAGTTGAAAAGCAGTTGGAGTATGTACCTTGACAGCTAAAAAGTATGCCATTAGGAATCGAAGCCAAATGGAAAACATTCCTTTCTGTCATAGATGAAATATTTTTCGAAAGTACATTTTGGAATACATTTTGAATCATATTTGGATTCCCTCCAGTTAAAATGTATAGGATTCCAGTGGGAATCGAAACTGTAACTGGAATGATTTTTTTTTCTTTGTCCAGGAGAGGATTTTCATAATATTTGTATAGTTCCTGCATGATTAGAATCTTTTTGCTTATTTAGGTGGTGTAGCTGTTTTTCACTAGCTTCTTGGAAGCTTCCTAGCACCAACCCATATTTATCCGAGTTTAGTACCGGAACTAAGTTCAGGTACCTCCCTCTCCATCAGTTACTGTGCTAAAATATGTAAAAACTTCTCTAAACATTCATCACTTTTCTATCACGGACATCATTTCAACTTTCACAGTCACTTTGACAGTGAATCATCTCTCCTTCTAGAAGCGTCTCCTAACATCCTTATTGAAAATCCCCAAAAGGCTTAGGCCCGATTTTTTAAACAGTGTAAACCTAGGATACCATATTGTTAGTTAGCTAGACACACACAAATGGATTTCATAAACGCATCTGACGCGGTTCTGTGTATGGCTAGAATCCCGTACGGGATCCTAGCCATACACAGAACCGCGTCAGTTTCGTTTATGAAATCCATTTGTGTGTGTCTAGCTAACTAACAATATGGTATCCTAGGTTTCCACTGTTCAAGAAATCGGGCCTTAGATTCGCCTGAGATATTAATAATATCACGGCGTCACTCGCTACACAAAAGGAACCAACCTCTTTCTGTGTTGACTGAACGTGTTTCATACGAGGATCAATAACGGTATTTAAACACACTTCAAGGATCTTCACTCCTGGACTCACGAAGGAAATTCATTTCTTTATTTTCTTTAGCTTTTGAGGAAATGAAAAAAATGGGTTAACTAAGGGAAATGGAGGTGTTTATACAGGATGTGTACATGTACTTATGTACTTATTACTCGTGCATGTCACTCTTCCTCCTTCATTGTCAGCCTCCTGGTTAAAAACTTCGAGCTACCGTTGCTTCCCGGTAACTTAACCTAATGCTACCTTCAGAGGGGTAATTTGAAATCGAGGTCATCCTACCTCTCGGTAATCTGAACACTAATTTAAGTTAGCATGGGATAAAATGGAGGGGGGGATTAATAATCTGAAATTTCTACATGTTGTTCCGGTTTTACGTCACGGACCCCCTTTTCAACTAAGGGCTAGGCCGGTTGCCTTCTTGTAATGGACTTGTTTTGTCAGATGTAATCGTTACCCTGAGTGCATGCCCTTGCTAACATCATAACGTGACGGGGCGCGAACCCTCGACCTGATGCCTAAGAGTCGCGGACGCTACCGCTTGAGCCCCGGCGACTACAAATCTGAAATTTCTACATGTCAGTATCAGAAATCTATTGTTTGTGTATCATAATAGAGCTTCCTTGGCATGGTAATAAAAACAGTTTTGATATACCAGATACTAATACGAAATCGAGCCCAACTCGCTCCATGGCGATAAGGTTAAATGTTCACATCGTTAAGGGTAAAATCATTAAAAAAGTATTTGGCATTTCCCGGTTGGTTGTATCCTGCTCTCGGAGGATGTACAAAATGTACGATTAAGAACGTGTTCAAAGCTATATGCTCGGAATTATTGTTACATATGTTACGGTGTCACAGCTCTGCATTACTTGTTGCATCGTAATGTGTCCTCTAAAGGGCAGTTTACACAATCAAACGGTTCGTCGAACGCGGTTCGACAGACAAGTGTTTGAAGTGATATTCGAACGTGTGAACGGGGTATTTGGTTGTCAAACACGGAACGTGTTCGACAACCAAATACCCCGTTCACACGTTCGAACATCACTTCAAACACTTGTTTGTCGAACCGCGTTCGACGAACCGTTTGACCGTGTAAACCCCCCTTAAGAAGGAATGACAAGTTTTTAGGTTGATGATATCGGTGGCGGGATAGTGTGTATATAAATGATAAACAAAAACAACATAAAAATAAAAACTAACTTAATAACATATAAACAACAATTCTCTTCGGATATTTAAGATCCCTAGAT
>JAXCGZ010009561.1:17500-30000 GCA_037179515.1 Halocaridina rubra
GTGTGTGAAAGAAGCAAGTTGCTGGTAAATGCTGGTAATAGTAAAGTCATGAGATGCACGAAAAGTGTTAATATTGGCAGATTGAACGTAAGAGTGAATAGGGGTTTGCTTGAAGAAGCTGAGGTTTAAGTATATGGGGTTGCACGTTACAAGGAATGGACGAGTTGATGCGAAGATAAGTCACAGAGTGAAAGAATCGGGTGAATGTCTAGGTGGGTTGCAAAGTGTGATGATGAATAGGAATTTAGGAATGAATGTGAAGAGAATGATATTTGGAGTGATTGTGCCAAAACCATTGTATGGAGCAGAGACTTGGAATGCAAGAGAGGATGAAAGGCACAAATTGAATTTAATGAAGATGAGGTGATTGAGAAGTATGATTGGTGTATCTAGAAGAGATAGAGTAAGAAATGAGGAGATCAGGCAGAGAACAGGTGTTGAAAGTAAGATGTCAGATAGGTTAGATCAGAGAATATTGAGTTTGTTTAGACACATAGCAAGCTTCAAAGATGAACGAATAGGGGAGAGAGAGAGAGAGAGAGAGAGAGAGAGAGAGAGAGAGAGAGAGAGAGAGAGAGAGAGAGAGAGAGAGAGAGAGAGAGAGAGAAGCAGGAAGCGATTGATAAAAGAAAAAAAGGGGAGTTACAGAAACAGTTCCGTAATGCAGATGACGCATTACGTGATACGAGGTCATACAGTGTCACAGACTAATGCATGTATTGAAATCGTCTGTATGCGAAAACATATTATTGAAAGTATATATACCATATCATGAAAGAGATGGAATCCCTAAGGAAGAACAATTTAAGAATATGAAATCTAAGAATTAAGACTTTTATTTAAAAAGCAAAGGTTTGGTTCTTGTGACTTCTGTCAAGGACACGCGAATGCATATGTCAATGCATTGGAGAGAGAGAGAGAGAGAGAGAGAGAGAGAGAGAGAGAGAGAGAGAGAGAGAGAGAGAGAGAGAGAGAGAGAGAGAGAGAGAGAGAGAGAGAGAGAGAGAGAGCAAACAAACAAACAACCAAACATTTATTTCCACATGGCAATAGCAATTCTTTTTACAAAACTAAGAGTATACACTTATAGGTAGACATGCAATTGAACTAATAAGTAAGAGGGTAATATACACAGTGGAAAGATATATAGCATTCCTAGAAAATGAAGATTACCTTGAGTTAACAGATACGTACAAAATTATGATAACAATTATCATACTGTAATAAATATGTTAACAATAATGTTAATAATAAAGTAATAATAGTAACACTCGATACAGTATCGCTATTATCGGCATCATCGCCATATTGTGTTTCTTACGAAGAGAATAATTAGTTCTTAACTTTGAGCTCAAAGAAGGCGATACCTATTTACATATAGAATGGTTAGTGTTAAGGGATATTGCATTAAATCATTAAGTTTGATTAGTGTGTGAGCGGTAACTATTTGTCCAAAAGAAAACTACATAGTTTACCTTTGAAAGCTGTGAAGGAGGATGCATTTTTAAGATGCTCTGGAATATTGTTCCAGAGTGTTGGCCCATTAATAGTGATCATCTTTGAACCTGCATCTGTGATTGTTCTCTGAAAAAGAGCTCACTACTCTGTCTTGTGTTGGTTCCCTTTATATCCCTGACTGTTTTGAAATTAAATAGCCAGCCAGGATAATGATGGTTCAAAAGTTTGTATACAAAAACGTAAATAGCATAAGCGACCTTGTTTTCTGCCCGCATGCACCCAATTTTTTGAGAACTGGTGTGATGTGATCATATTTTCTTAATCCTCCCAGGGCAACTCAAGCTGCAAATTAATAAGCTTCTGTATTCTATTAATCTGAGTCTTAGTGGTAGCTCCCCATACAGTTGTGCAATAATTAATGTGACTTAGGGCTAGAGATTCAACAACCGTTATTCGAGTGGTAGTCTCAAAATTGTCTTTTATATGTGAAATGTACATTTGTCTTCGGGTAACCTTTGATACACTTTTCTTCAACACTGCAATATTGCTGCTGATTTATAATAAGAACATCCCTCTTTCCATCTCATCTTTTTATATCTACTAGTGTTGCCTCACACCTTCTCTTTCCTTACATCGCCTATTTCGAAATAACTATCATATTACAACAAACAAGCACCCTCCCAGAATTAACTTGTCTTAATATATATATATATATATATATATATATATATATATATATATATATATATATATATATATATATATATATATATATATATATATATATATATATATATATATATTTTATATATATATATATATATATATATATATATATATATATATATATATATATATATATATATATATATATATTGTGTGTGTGTGTGTGTGTGTGTGTGTGTGTGTGTGTGTGTATGTATGCATGTGTGTATGTGTAAGTTTGGATATGCAAAGTCTTCAGAGAAGAATCCTGGAAACTTTGAAGTGCTGAAAATAAAAGTATTCTGAGGTCTGTATGAGCTTGTGTGTGTGTGTGTGTGTGTGTGTGTATATATATATATATATATATATATATATATATATATATATATATATATATATATATATATATATATATATATATATATATATATATATATATATATATATATATATATATATATATATATATATATATATATATATATACACACACACACACACACACACACACACACACACACACACACACACACACACACACACACATATATATATATATATATATATATATATATATATATATATATATATATATATATATATATATATATATATATATATATATATATATGAGTGGCTACGGCTAAGTAAGGAAACTGAAAGAAATTTTGAGATGCTTAGTACTTTCAAGTGTATTACTTATCTTCAGATTCCTCTGAAGATAAGTAATACACTTGCGGGAAAGAGCCCAAAGCTCGTATCTTCCCGCCTTCTGATCGGTTCCATTTTGTACTTAGTGATACTTATCATAACTGTCCTTAAAACTATGGATTGAGTTAGCATTAACTACCTCCTCGCTTAGCCAATTCCAATTATCATTTACTCTTAAGAGCTAAACAGACGATCAATATTACTGACAGTATTTCCTGTACTGTCATTATTACTGTCGGTGTGTCCATCATATGGACGTAGTAGTTCACACCAATAGAATAGTGTCAGTATTTTTACTGACAGTAATAATGATCGTCTGTACCCCCTTTTACATTAAAAAAGTACTGCCTTACATCCTGCAAAGAAGTTTTCTTACGGAGCTTCAAACTATGACCTCTAGTGATTACCTAATTGTGATTACCTAATTGTGTTTACGGGAAAGAGCCCAAAGCTCGTATCTTCCCGCCTCCTGATCGGTTCCATTTTATACTTAGTCATACTTATCATACCTGTCCTTAAAACTATGGATTGAGATAGCATTAACTACCTCCTCGCTTAGCCAATTCCAATTATCAACTACTCTTACACTGAAAAAGTATTTCCTTACATCCTGCAAAGAAGTTTTCTTACGAAGCTTCAAACTATGACCTCTAGTTCTAGAGCCAGCCATATCAAAATATCGATCCCTATCCACTCTATCATAACCATGAAGGAATTTAAAGACTGTCACCATATCCCCCCTCACTCTTCTAGCTTCGAGTGATGGTAAGTCTAATTCCCTTAGCCTCTCATCATAACTGAATTTGTGTATTTCTGGCACCAGTTTCGTGGCATGTCTTTGAACTTTTTCAAGCTTAGCTATGTGCTTTTTCAAGTGCGGATTCCAAAAGGGGGCTGCATATTCCAGTTTTGGCCTCAAATAGGTTACATAAATATTTCTGAACATTTCCTTGCCCATGTGCCTGAAGGCTACCCTTACATTTGATAAGAATGCATATGCTGCCCTTACTATGCCATTTATATGTATTTCTGGAGACAAATCTGCCAGTATGTTTACTCCTAGATCTCTCTCATTTTCTGTCTCTTGAAGTTGTACTCCAGCCACCGAGTAGTCAAGCTTGGGCCTTCTTGCACTTGTACCCATTCTCATTACCTTACATTTTGAAGTACTGAATTTCATTAGCCACTTTTCTGACCACTCACGCAGATTATTTAGATCCTCCTGAAGTTCTCTACCATTGTTCTCGTTTTTTACTTTCTTCACAATCTTTGCTTCATCTGCAAACATATTCATGAATGAATTTACAGACTCTGGTAGGTCATTTACATATACAAGGAACAAAAGTGTATGTATGTATGTATGTATGTATGTATGTATGTATTTTATTCCTTTTAGTCATCTTTATTTTTAACAGGAATGCAAACCATGCTTTGGTCATGATGGGAATTTTAATATTAATGTAAAGGTGATGTATTTAGCTGTCCTTCACTGAGCACAAAAAGCTAAGGAGAGATGTACCTGTACAGTCACTAACATATAAAAGTAAACTCTTTTATCATAATTAGCCTTGTAGTTATGATGGCGAGGTCGAGAAACTTCGCTAAGGGAAAACAATTAATTTTATGTCCTTTAGTGTATGCAGCTGGCCTGAATACCACTTTCACCTCGCTAGTTTTAAGGACTAATGTTAGGGTGTTATTTTTTCTATTATCGTGGCTGTCCTTAATATTAGAGATCTGACGATGAAGGAGGGAAATGGAGGAAGTGATTCTCTTAAGAAAGAGTGGAGTATCTCTAGTGTTATATTTTGCACCACAACAAACCTCGCAAGGGGAGAGCAGAACCAAATAGCATGTAGAGCAAATAAATGTTTTATAAAGATGAGGATAAATGTTTGCTTTGGAAGTTTGAGAGATCTATGATACAGGACGAACCCGTAAATAGGTTTCTTTTACCATTTCTCTTACTATTCTTTTACCATGAGTTGAAAAGGTTTAATAGTGTTGCTGTTTCATTAAAATGAAAGAAAGACAGAGACCATATTAAAACAACAAATAACGTTGCCACAGACTTGAAACTAGAAATAATAAGAAAACGAATGTGTCGTTTTCATGTACCATTAGAGCAGAGTTTCACAACCTGTGGTGAGCGTACATTTCAGGGGTGCGTGGTAGGAGGAGCCACTTACTCCTAATATATAAATAACGGAATTTTTTTTAAATATATATATATATCTTTTTTTAACTCTGCTGCCTCAAAGAAATGCTTAGCTAAAATTAGGGTGTGTACGTGGTTTGTTAGTGCAGAGCTTCAAGTGGTGGATGATCGACCAAAGTTTAGGGAAACACCGTCTTGAACTCCAGAGAGAGAGAGAGAGAGAGAGAGAGGAGAGAGAGAGAGAGAGAGAGAGAGAGAGAGAGAGAGAGAGAGATCAATAACGGAGCAACAAGTGGCCGACTGTTTTCTTACATGTCTACTACATATAATGAATGCAACGTGCCTAATTAAGTGATTCTTTATACAGATAACGGACAGCGCGTGATGTTTGTCTGCACCAACACACTCTATCTCCACCCCAAATACACCTCTTCGACATAATATAATCTCGTTGTTATAGACACATTTTTCTCTCTCTAGACATATATGACTTTTATTAATAATGAAGTAATTATCAAACTTTTTCATTATGAAATTCTATTATATTCTTCTGACGATGATTTGTTATGAAGGAGTCTCTTCAGGGTGCGTTTTTTTTTTTTTTTTTTTTTACAATTGTAGATTTTCATGTAGCTTATCATGTATTATAGGACTTATCATTAATATTTTTTTTTGCAACACTGGAGAAATAACACCAGGACATTTTTCATTACAACATTCTGATATATTTTGCTGACTAATATTTGTCAAATAGAAGTCGCTTTAGGTTCCATTATCTATCTACTTATTTAATTATTTGTATATATTGGCAGTTAGCTGTCAGTCTTTACTGTTATCTATATATTTTATTTGCCTATTCATGACTTAGTTAATGAAATTTCTTTAATCTTTATAACCGGGCATCTAAAACAATAATGTTTATTTTGATGAGTATAAATATAGTGTGTATTTATAATTATGTTGATGATTATGGTGAAAATTAGATAATTGGCCATATTGATTATGATTATGAGTATTAGATTATTAATAATGATGATAGCTGGTAGTGATGCCATTATTAATTAGGATGATACGAGGTCATGTATTGGAGATGTATTTAACAAAGCATATGCTTATACTGTTATCTTTCTTGAGAGAGAGAGAGAGGAGAGAGAGAGAGAGAGAGAGAGAGAGAGAGAGAGAGAGAGAGAGAGAGTCGCTGTACTTCGAGTTAGCGTGAGTCACCGTGACTCAGTGGTATTTCATGATTTTCGTCTGTCCATTTTTGTCACGGAAAGATAATGACTCATAGAGTGCCACATTCCAAGTGCCAATGTCATCTGCGAAACTGATATTCTTCATGAAAAAAAAAGAAAAAGAAATCAGGACACATTCCCCAGGGTAAAAAAAAAATGTGGAACTATTTTTAAGACCTAATTCATTATTAATATGGAATGCAGCGACTTATATGATAATATTTGGGGTTTATTATAATTCTCTCTCTCTCTCTCTCTCTCTCTCTCTCTCTCTCTCTCTCTCTCTCTCTCTCTCTCTCTCTCTCTCTTATTTATTAGAATTGAAGGGGCTGTAGTTTCAATGATATATAGTAGTATTCCGTCTTCAAGCTCTGTCGTACATCATCTTATATGGCTTTTGTGAATTGTTAAAGAAATCTTACTCATGGCTGCAATATGCAAATAGTTTACAACTATAAATAAAAATAAGGTAAACTTAGGTAAGTGTCGAGTTTTTCTTCTTCTTCTTCTTCTTCTTCTTCTTCTTCTTCTTCTTCTTCTTCTTCTTCTTCTTCTTCTTCTTCTTCATTTTTTTTTATGAATGTGACACCGGGACAGGCAAAAAAACTGCCCTCATTAATATAAAAGGTCCGGGCATGAGAAAACACCAAGACGAAGGAAACGAAAAAGGTTAAGGGCAAGGCAGAGATGATGTAATGTTACACAAAGGAAAACGACAGACAGAAAAAAACAGTCAAAGTACAGAGGATCTAGAATTATGGAAGATTAGGCCCTGAGATGACGATAGATCAGCTTTTTGAAGGATGATAGGTCATAAGAATTAGGAAAGACAGAAGGAGGAAAAAAGTTCCAGAGTCTAGAGGTAGATGGGAAGAAGCAGTCGCGAGCTACAAATCTTCACACGGTACATGTGATATGAGGCTGCTTGGCGAGTGTTAAGCAACCTCAGCAGAGGGGGAGGGATGCAACTTGCCAACTCATAAGAGCAGTGATGGAAGTAGTAGCGATAGAAAAGAGAAATAAAGACACCTTACGGCGAAGAGAGAGAGAATCCAGATTAGAAGAAGAAAAGGATCATTAATGAGTCTGACTGCCTTAGATTCAGCCATATCAAGGAGATAAGTATAAGAAGAAGCACCCCAGATGTGTGAGCAGTATTCTAAGCAGGGACGGGTAGGATCTTTATAGATTTTAAATAACTATAAAGAGGAAAAGTGATGACGAAAACGAAATAGAACCCCCAATTTTTTGGATGCAGATTTAGAAATTTGGGTTATGTGATTCCTTCATGACAAGTTAGAGGCTATATGGATTCCTAATATGTTGCTAGAATTAAGAGGGTAAAGTTTGAGTGCCTCACTCAGATACCCTCTGCAAATCGGAGTTGAGAGTAGAAGAGAGAGTGATACGAGACTGTTTACGAGTAGATGAAGATTGTGAAGAAAAGGCAGAGGAAAAGTGAAGGGTAGACTTATCAGCAGCATGAAGAAGAGAGAAAGATGGGGATTGTAGAAGATCATTGATGAAGAGAAGGATCAGAGTAGGTGAAAGAACAGAGTCCTGTGGAGCACCACTGGTAGCAGAGAAAGCGCTAGATGTCGTACCATCAACAACTACAGACATAAAACGATCAGAAAGAAAACTGGAATTCAGAGAACAGAAAGAAGAGGTAAAGCCATAGGCAGGGAGTTTGGCCAACAGAGCCTTGTGTCAACAAAGATAATTGAGTATTGAGCAAAGTTTCTAAAACTTTAGCAATAGGTCGGTAGTCTGAAGAAATAGAGCGGTCCCGACCCTCTTAGGAACAGTTTCTCATTGTGGCATGTTTTTTTTTTTTTTTCAAATTGCGCTTGGTCCAATATCTTTTGCCAGATACCATTTCTAACACCAAAGTTCCATTTGTATATACCAGAGACCAGTGTTGTGATACCTTGCTCTCCACCTCTTTGCTCCTCTTCGGATGGAATCTATTTTTCTTTCTTTTTTACTCTATTGATTATTGATGGTTACTCATCTCTACTTGCGGACAGCATCGCAGTTTTCAATGGCTATCAGCTTGAGATGGGGGGGGGGGGTTTGCCCTTGCGCCAAGAAGTGAAAGAATATCGGGAGGATTTTACTCTCTCTCTCTCTCTCTCTCTCTCTCTCTCTCTCTCTCTCTCTCTCTCTCTCTCTCTCTCTCTCTCTCTCTCTCTCTCTCTCTCAGGGTTGTTAGGTGCTGCAGTAATTATATTGCAGCTATGAGAGTGATTTATGGCATTTTCTGGCAAAACACAAAATTGAATACTGGCAGACTTTATGGCAATTACAAAATTAAATTAGGGTACTGAAAATGAACTACATATTTGTCATACTTTATTTTAGAATATAAAAAAAAAGAAAAAATGGCCGGGTCTTTGAAATTTACAAAAATAAAAACAGAACTAAAAAATAACCAAACATTTTACATGTTTTATAGTAACTCAAACACCCTTAGATAGTTATTTCTCAAAACATTCACTCAATATTTGGTGTCCTTCTTCAGCTTTGTTGTTTTCCCATTTCTCATGCTGACGTCCATAGTCATACATACTATTATTGAAAATTCTCAGCATCTTTCCTGGAACTAGAAAATCTTTGCAACACACATTTTTCAAAATCAAATGTGGCCTTATCATCACGAAGCTTTTGTCTCCTTTTATTTCTTATTTTCCTCTAACTTAGGCAGCCTGACAGAAGACTTTAAACGAATCCACTTGATATAGGTAAACGTAACTTAGTTAACACTAATTTTGACAAACTTCTTAAACAATACACACCAGCTGTATTTTTAAAATTATACACATACAACACCAACATTTTATTCTGAATCTTTAGGTCAGTTCTAGTCGCTTGACTTGGCCAGTCACATAGCCTGATAATAATGTTCTTCTGTCCTAAGTCAACTAGACCTACATGTCTATAGCCATAAATTCTTCAATGTTCAGTTCATGAAACTTAGCACTTCTACTCTGGGAGAGAGGAACATCTCGATGAAATGCTTGCATTGTATCAAGAAACTTGAATTTTTCTATAATTTTAGGAATACCTTATAGACCTGATATATTCTGTGAGCTCATCCCACTGAGTGATAGCTGAGTAAATAACTTTCCCAATCATCAACCATCTAATCTCTAATGGGCTGAAAAATATAGAGGGAAGCAATTCAGGAATATTAGCATTCATTACGTGAAACATTTTATCATATATATATATATATATATATATATATATATATATATATATATATATATATATATATATATATATATATATATATATATATATATATATATATATATATATATATACATATATATATATATATATATATATATATATATATATATATATATATATATATATATATATATATATATATATATATATATATATATATATATATATATATATATATATATATATATATATATATATATATATATATGTATGTATGTGTATATATATATATATATATATATATATATATATATATATATATATATATATATATATATATATATATATATATATATATATATATATATATATATGTATATATATATATATATATATATATATATATATATATATATATATATATATATATATATATATATATATATGTGTGTGTGTGTGTGTGTGTGTGTGTGTGTGATTACCTAATTGTGATTACCTAATTGTGTTTACGGGAAAGAGCCCAAAGCTCGTATCTTCCCGTCTCCTCATCGGTTCCATTTTAGACTTAGTCATACTTATCATACCTGTCCTTAAAACTATGGATTGAGATACCATTAACTACCTCCTCGCTTAGCCAATTCCAATTATCAACTACTCTTACACTGAAAAAGTATTTCCTTACATCCTGCAAAGAAGTTTTCTTACCAAGCTTCAAACTATGACCTCTAGTTCTAGAGCCAGCCATATCAAAATATCGATCCCTATCCACTCTATCATAACCATGAAGGAATTTAAAGACTGTCACCATATCCCCCCTCACTCTTCTAGCTTCGAGTGATGGTAAGTCTAATTCCCTCAGCCTCTCATCATAACTGAGATTGCGTATTTCTGGCACCAGTTTCTTGGCATGTCTTTGAACTTTTTCAAGCTTAGCTATGTGCTTTTTCAAGTGTGGATTCCAAAAGGGGGCTGCATATTCGAGTTTTGGCCTCACATAGGTTACATAAATATTTCTGAACATTTCCTTGTCCATGTGCCTGAAGGCTACCCTTACATTTGATAAGAATGCATATGCTGCCCTTACTATGCCATTTATATGTATTTCTGGAGACAAATCTGCCAGTATGTTTACTCCTAGATCTCTCTCATTTTCTGTCTCTTGAAGCTGTACTCCAGCCACCGAGTAGTCAAGCTTGGGCCTTCTTGCACTTGTACCCATTCTCATTACCTTACATTTTGAAGTATTGAATTTCATTAGCCACTTTTCTGACCACTCATGCAGATTATTTAGATCCTCCTGATTCTCTACCATTGTTCTCGTTTTTTACTTTCTTCACAATCTTTGCATCATCTGCAAACATATTCATGAATGAATTTACAGACTCTGGTAGGTCATTTACATATACAAGGAACAAAAGTGGCCCTAAAACTGAACCCTGTGGAACTCCACTACTAACTCTTCTCCATTCAGACACTGAGTGTCTTACTCTAACCCTCTGTTCCCTTCCTTCTAAGTAAGTTTTTATCCATTCCAAAACATTTCCACCTATTCTAGCCATTGATTGCAGCTTCCTAATAAGTCTCCCATGTGGAACAGTGTCAAACGCTTTCTGGAAGTCTAGGAATATGCAATCTGCCCAGCCCTCTCTTTCCTGTAAGATTTGGCTTACCTCATCATAAAATTCTAATAAGTTTGTTACTGTTGATCTACCTTCTCTGAAGCCAAGTTGCCTCACTGACAAAAAGTTGAAGGATTCCAAGTGAAGAGAGATATGTTTCCTTAGTAGTTTCTCCATAACTTTGCAAACTATGCTGGTCAAGGAAACTGGTCTATAGTTCAGAGCCGTATCCCTCCTTCCCTTTTTGAAGATAAGTATCACATTTGCTTGTTTCCAGCATCTTGGAATCTCCCCTGACTCCAGTGACTCCTTAAATATGATACTTAGTGCCACTGATATTGTGTTTGCGCATTTTTTAAGCACATGAGGTGCTATATCATCAGGACCTGTAGCTTTATGAACATCTAAATCCATCAGCGCTTTGCATAGCTCTGTGGCTGTAAGGTTGATGTTCTCTAATACCGGCCCTTGAGCTTCTATCACTGCAATCTGAGGGGGTGGGGTATTTTCTACTGTAAATACTGACTGAAACTCCTTGTTCAATTCTTTGCAGATCTCTTCATCCGTCTCAGTGATGCTTCCATCCGCTCTCTTTAGCCTTAAAACCTGTTCTTTTACCTTCAGTTTTCCTCTGATAAAGCTGTGGAAAAGCTTGGGATTTTCTTTAGCCTTCCTGGTGATGTCCCTCTCATAGTCTCTCTCTGCCTCTCTCCTTTTACTTAGGTAGTCATTTCTTGCTCTTTTGTAGGTTTGCCAGGCATTTATGTTTTTTCTCCTCCTATACCTTTTCCAGCATTTGTCTCTCCACTCCTTAGCTCTTTTACACCCATTATCGAACCATTTCTCTCTGGCATGAATTACACCTACTTTGGTGACAGGTATGCAGCAATCTACTATCTTCCCATATTTCTCACAAAAGATGTCATACATTTCTTGTACAGATTTGTTGTAAAATAAGGTTCTCCAGTCAATAACTGCAAAAAGCTCATTCATTTTGATGAAATCTCCTTTCAGATAGTTCCTCCTCATGTCCTCAGTGCCTCTACTCTCAGGAAGAATATCTTCAATGATATACTCCATCAACAACACACAGTGGTCACTCTTTCCAATTGGTGGTTCATACTCAATTTTTTCAATATCCAACACATTATCTGTGAATACTAGATCAAGTAGTGATGGCTCATCCCCACCCCTGGCCCTTGTTGGTTCCATTACATGTTGGTGTAGGAAATTCCCTTGTACGCAATCTAGGAATCTTGCCCCGAATGAGTCCTCACCACTGTGTGGGTCAAGATTTATCCAATCTATCTCTTTATGATTAAAGTCTCCCATAATCAAAATCCTACATTTTTTTCCCCGTGCCATGTTAACAACTGAGTTTATGACTTCAATAGTACCTATATGACTTTCCTGTGC
>JAXCGZ010009561.1:35000-45000 GCA_037179515.1 Halocaridina rubra
GCACTAACGATTAATCTTTAACCTTTAATTCTAAGGAATATATTGAGATGTTGCGTGTCGTTGTATATAGTCCATTACATCTAGACTGAGTACTTGAAGTAAAAAAAAAAGGTCATCTTATGTAATAACAAGAATACTGAAATATGGAAAAGTAGTTTTTCTAGTCAAAATATTGCACATTTATATTTGCATATGGCTTTTTACGAAAGGCTAGACAGTTTTTATAACTGCTTCAAAAGATCTCTTAATATGCGTCTGTCTACAAAACAATATCCTACCTGAAGAGTACATTTTTACTCCAACAATCTCCATGGCAGACAACAGCAAACCTAGTGTGAGTTTTTAGTTTCTTCTCCATTTGTTCAAAGACTCGTGGTTTTAGATTATTTAACCATTCAGCTGCTCTTTCGTATCCTTCAGTTGCATTTAGGACTGCGATGGTTCTATCGATATACCTAATTAAAACTTCTCTCGTCTGTTTAACGGCCTCCTCTGTTACGTCGAAACAATCTTTTTCTAAAAATGTATACTTGGAATCAAGATCTTCAAAACTATCTCTGACTTCCAGTAACAAGGAAGCCGCATGTAATCGCGCTAATTCCTGGAGTATCAGAGTGCTATGAGCTACATCTAAGCCGTTATATCTGCCAGGACTCTTGTATCCTTCAGCTCTTAAATCTTCCAGATATATAGCTTCTTTATCAGGTTCCCATGAAGTATAGTAACACTTGGGGAATCTAAGAGGCTTCATGCCAATGGCAGTTAACTCAGAATTTAATGAAGGTAAAAGCTCTTGATAGGCTCTAGCCTCTTTAACAAAGGCATAATTTATGCTTTGATTTAAGACTTTGGATGGACGTGGAGGCCCCAGTCTAGCTACGATGGAAACTAGAGATTCCATTCCATTCTGAGAGTAGGTGATTTTTACTTTAGTGATTATGGCTATGTAATTGTCGTTCTGTGATACACTCTTCTGGATAGTCCATGATATTAGTTTAGAATCGGAGCCGATGGCTTTACTTAGCACTTCACATAAGTTAGCTTCTTTTATCAGAGTTTTAACTACTGTTGCTGGTACATCTTGAACGTTACCCACTGCAAATAGAAAAAAAAACAAATATATAGTTTGAATTAATGTATTTCTAAGCAGTATATATACAAAGTGAACTATATTTAAAATTAGTAGACTCTTATCGCTTTATCTATTTTCTTGACTTGACTTAGGATGGGATGGGATGGGAGGGGAAAAAAGGGGAGGGGATTAAGGCCATAAGGGAATTGGAAAGAAAAGCACGAAAATTAAATAAAGTAAGAGACAAAAAAGAGAGAGGCAGACCCTCGTGCTAAGTTTATTTTCCTTAACTGCAGTTTACATCACTTCAGTGTCTCTACCTGAAATCTCTGTTTTAAGGATTAATATGCTAATATAAGTATTAAAAGCTATTTCCCTGATTTATGCTATACTTCTCTATTACAAGATATAATGTATTATAATCAATAAGTAAAAAATATATTCTTAAATCTTGTAATTTGTTTTCCCCATGTAGATTTCTTTTGAAGGAAGCGGAACAGTCATTTTACCTGTAGTAATGTGTTCTATGAACCCGTTGAGATGAGGAGAGTGAGATGACATGTTCGCAAAGAAACTATCACTGGACTGATATATTTTTATTTAGAAATAAAAAGTTGACTTTAAGGCATGCTTTTTTTTTTTTTTTTTTTTTTTTTTTTTAGTACATAATAATGTATAATATCACCCCTGAGGGGCGGCAAGAATACGCATCCGTATTCCCCTGCGTGTTGTAAATTGGCGCTACTAAAACTAGCTGTCGGCAATAGCTAGTATATAATTTTGAATTTGAATAACTCCACATTTTTACTCTCAAATTAGCACAAATGTTAGGATGGGTTAGGTTAGATTTGGCTAGGTTAAGTTCAGTTAAATTAGTCTAAGATAGATTAGGACACGAGACTGAGCTTCGCAAGATAATTAGTTAACTTCGTTTGGTTTAGTTAGGTTAGGTTTGGTGGATTGGTAGGTTAGTTTGTCATATAGTTAGGTTAGTTTATTCTGTTTGAGGTGACAACTGTCTATTCTTGGAAAAAAAAAACCTAGCCATTCACATATTAGCTATTCCTTATCACAATCTATACCGAAGCTAGCCATTAAAAAAACAACTATTTAGGTCCACTATAGCTATTCCACTATCTACTTGAAACCTATAGTTTTCCGTAGTATGATCAACAATGCTTAACAGAATTATATATTTGTTTTTTTATTTTTTTTTATTACACTATTTATGTATACACTTATTTATATATTTTTCGGTCTTTTGTCAAGAAATTTACCTTCTTCCTCCCTTTACTTATTTTTCAGTTTATTTGTTTACTTAAATTTTACAATAATATGTCTAGAATATTTTTCCTTTTTGATATCCGATTAACCAAACATATTCTTCATTTTTATTTTGTCACCAATATTATATGTTTCAATATTCTTTTAACCAATCTTTTCAAAAGATTTAATAGAATCGCTTGTTTTATCCCCTTCCACAATTAAGCATACTATATTCTTAAAGAAAAATTAATTAAAGTTAGTACTATTATATTTCAGCCGCTACCGTAGCTCAAGCGGTAGCGTCCGCGACTCTGAGGCGTCAGGTCGAGGGTTCGCGCCCCGTCATGGTCTGAGGTTAGCAAGGGCATGCACTCAGGGTAACGATTACATCTGCCAAAACAAGTCCTTAGCAAGAAGGCAACCGTCCTAGCCCTTGGTAGAAAATGGAGTCCGTGACGTTAAACCGGAACTATTATATTACAGATTTGTGCATTTTTTCCTTTTTTTAGTAAATAATGTCATATCTGTTTCATGAATACATACATAAAGTTATGTACAGTGCAACTGAAACTGTGGTAGGCAACCTTTGGCATGGATGCCAAAAGTGGCAAGCTAACGATTTTTTTCCGGCACGCGAAAAGGTGCCCTTTTTTCTCGTTTTGAAGTCAGGTTTTCTGCTAAAAATGGTATTTAATTCGCTCCTGTTAAATGCAATATGTAGTTCGGTAGGCAAAATAAGTTTGCATATCCTCTGTAGTGTTTATACATTTTGTCTACGGTACTACAGTCAGTAAAAGATGAACATTTAACTTTATATCCTTTTATTGAGTGATAGCCAAGGAAAATCTCTGCAGACAGAATACATATTATTATTATTATTATTATTATTATTATTATTATTATTATTATTATTATTATTATTATTATTATTATTATTATTATTATTATTATTATTATTATTATCTTTATTATTACTATTATTATTATTTTTATTATTATTATTATTATTATTGTTATTATTATTATTATTATTATTATTATTATTATTATTATTATTATTATTATTATTATTATTATTATTATTATTATTATTTCGGCTTTTTAGTGTATTGGGAAAAGTTTAGAAAAGTATTGGGTAATTCATCTAATTAAAATAATTAATCACATCATTGTTAGAATCGTTGTTTACTCTTTTGCTTTAGCTAAAAAGGGTATATTTTATTTGTGTTGATGTCTACAGCAAACAAAATTATACTTAAAGGCCAATATAAATCATCCCGATACTTAAGAAAGCCAACAGTAATAAATTATGGCCTAAAAAAACTCTGTGGGCCCGCTTACAATGGTTGCCTACACCTGACCGATAACAAACATATGGCACTGAGATGAAAGGTGACGTGCGTTTCCTGACAGGAAAATAATAATCAACGATGTCTATTAGCTCCGGTAAGAACTAGTTTAGATACAGATGACCAGGGAAAATTGCCATAAAGAAATTCCTTTTTGTGTTCCAAATGATATAAAAATATTCGCTAGGACTTATAACACGGGGAACCTCATTACAAAGGCCTTACCTCCCAAAAGGGGATTGTACTCTAGATCTCCTGATTTCCTATAGCACTCACTTAAGCAACATTTTTCTGAGTCATTTTCAGCAAGTAAAAGATAGTCATAAAAGAAAACGAGATTTTGGCTAAGCAAATTCATTTAATCTGTGACATTTGAATACAGAAGCTGTGATCGTTCGCAAACGCCCACGAGCGTTCTTGTTAAATATATCCTATGTAACTTTTTTTAACCTGTTCTGGCTTCATCATGTAGAAAGACAGCTCCCACTCCCACCTTACGACAGCGAGGTGTGATTTTTCTCTATCTGTCTATCTATCTATCTATATATCTATTTATCTATCTAGCTATCTATCTGGATTCGGTTTTACGTCACGAACTCCCTTTTCTACTGAGGGCTAGGACGGTTGCCTTCTTACGAAGGACTTGTTATGGCAGATGTAATCGCTACCCTGAGTGTAGGCCCTTACTAACCTCAGTCCGTGACGGGGCGCGAACCCTCGACCTGCCGCCTCAGAGTCGCAGACGATCTATATATATATATATATATATATATATATATATATATATATATATATATATATATATATATATATATATATATATATATATATATATAAACCTACAAAAGGGAAAAACCACAGTATTCCTGATCATTATTACATCTATATCTCTAATTATTTTTATACAAGGTGTTTAAAAAAAAAATTTATCATTAAACGAAATATTGCTTTAATGTATTATGTGTTTATCTTTTCGGATATAGAAATGCCATTCATTGGAAGAAAGGCATGTTGTCTGTTGGAGTATGCCTGAGCAAGTCGAACAAGACCATGCAACATGCAAATGTGAGAAAATTCCCTAAAAAAGCACCAGATGTTATGCAGATTTTGACATGGCACAAAAGTATCAAAGAAGAAGGTTGTCTGTGCAGGACAAAAGGATCTGGACGACCACTAGCATCAGAAGACGGTCGAATCGGTTTGCGAATAACTCTTGCAAACCCCCAAGAAGTCCATAAGAAGAACGAGTCTGGAAATCTAGATTAATTCAATGACAGTTGAGAACGCTTTCTAATGAATCCCTATAATCTGCAGTTTGTTCAGGCCTTAAGGGCAGATGACAAGAAAAAGCGCAAAGAATTCTGTGTTGATATGCAAGAGAAACTTGAAGAAGACGAGTTCGTTGAACGTCTTGTGTTCAGTTTGAAGTCACATTTCAGACGAATGGCCAAGTCAGTAAGCATAATGCTTGCATATGGGGTGAAGAAAATCCTGATGCCACAGTTGATGGGACTCACCAAAAGTAAATGTGTTCGTCTTCATGGCCAGGTTTTCTTTAAAAGAAATGTAACCGGAGATATTTCTCTGCAAATGCTTCAGAACTGGCTAATGGATGAGTTTATTGCAAATGAACATGAAGACTTCACTTTTTTTTAGCAGAACAGGACTCTACCTCACTGGAAGCTCAATGTGGAGGCTTATCTCAATGAGAATCTGCCTGGGAAATGGATCTGGCGTGCTGACGGTGAAGACAATATGCTTGAATGGCTGCCACATTCACCTTACCTGACACCTTATGATTTTTATCTCTGGGGCTATTTGAAAGGACTGGTCTGTGTCACCTCTCTTCCTGCAATTCTAGAGGAACTTCAGCAGAGAATCATTACCACACTGTACACTGTTACTTAAGACATACTGCAGCGTGTTTGGCAGGAGTTGAACAACCAGATTGGGGTGTGCTGTCTCAGGTGACGCGAATATTGACAGTTTGTGAAATCGTTCATGGCATCGAAATATTTTTAAATTTCATATTCAAATTGGTAGGACTAAATATTGCGTTGCTTAACATTAATTCTGTTCAGTTTCATTTGTTTAGACTAAAGGGGGTACAGACGTTCATTATTACTGTCAGTAAAAATACTGACACTATTCTATTGGTGTGAACTACTACGTCCGTATGATGGACACGCCGACAGTAATAATGACAGTACATTAAATACTGTTAGTAATATTGATCGTCTGTTTAGCCCTTAAGTAGTTTCTGTGATATTGACATCTCAAATAATATAATTTTTTTTAAGCACCCTGTATATATCTGTTTACAAGCTTTCATTCATACATACATACATACATACAAACATACATACATACATACATACATACATACATACATACATACATACATACATACATACATACATACATACATACATACATACATACATACATACATACATACTGTATAAAAATGGCATCAAACACTATATCTGTACTTACTAGATGTATCACAATGCGTGACATTTTTCTGCAATGCCAATTAGAAGGGGAAAAACTTACTCTTAATTGCAGATTGTTTACCCGTCTCGCAATCAAAACATCCACTTCAAAATACCACCTTGTTTTCTAGGTCATCAGCCTCTCTCTAAATATATCTCTCGTCTTGAACTAATTTCATATATGTACTCGCCAGCGTATAGTAAAATTTAGTTCATACTATATACAGTGGTTTCTATCAATTTTCTACAGCAAATAACAGCCTTTTTCCTTTCAGAGACTGCTTTTGTTTCATTCAGCTGATAAAAATTGTCCTTTAAGTGAGTTCCACGAGTACAACTCCCAGAACCACCCAAGCACTCTTATATGTCTTTCTTTAACACCTGTTCAAACGTATGCTCGTGAAACACAGTAGACCAGATCCAAAATATGATGGAAAACATATGAGAGAGCAGGCAGCAGCTACTGCGTCAGGTCCGGTTTGCAAGCACTTTAGATTATAATGGAGGTCTTCCGTCACATCCCCTTTAAAGTCTCTCTCTCTCTCTCTCTCTCTCTCTCTCTCTCTCTCTCTCTCTCTCCTCTCTCTCTCTCTCTCTCTCCTCTCAGCTGATTCTCTGAGCACAAAAATCCTAGGCGCGGTTTAGGTTTGGCGTTCCACGACTGCATCGTGTTGTGGACACGTGACTGGTTAGCTATAACAGACAGATCGATAGATAGGTGTAAGATATGACTGATATGAAGTTTAATTCCGATTTTAGGTTTATGTTATCAGACTATTGCCTCTTCTGTAACAACATATGAATATCATATATTATTACCTCTCCACTGAAATTTGTGAACACTATACTGATCAAATCCACACGGCTATTTTCAAACTTTTGTGTAATAAGATAGCGTGAGTTTTACGAGTATATATGATATTGCAGCGATATAGTCCAATCTTTTTTTTTTACCCCGCATATCTACGGCTGTGCTCACTGAGTCAGCTAGTTCACATGGGTAATCACACGAAGGATGCCAGTATCTTAACTTCTTATCCTCAAATAGCTCTAACCAAGCAAAGGTAGACACAATTACTTTGAAGATTGTACATTGACATTATGGGAAAAAAGTGAATGAATAGATTATTGGAACCAGTAGCATTCTTGATTTTTAACACGTTCTCTTCATATTTTCCATGATCGTTACACATAGGCCTTAATTGCACCCACAATCCAGTGCATATCCCTGGCCCCACATGCTTTTCCTCTCCTGCATCCACACTGTTCTTCCCTAATCAGTCTCTCAGTACCTCTCCTAATACTCTCAATTAGCACACTTCCATATACATTGCCATCTACACTCATCAAACAAAGTCCTATAAAGCTACTACACACATACTTATATCTTTTTCCTTTATAAAGTGGAACTACACATCCACTCCTCCAATCAACTGATTCCCCCCCTTTCATAAAACATACATTCAACAACCTAACCCTCAATTCTACTAATGCCTCCCCACCTTTTGACAAGCATTCTACATGACACCCACCTATCCCTGGTGCTTTACCAGCTCAAATTTCTCTCAATGGTAAAAGTATCTCCTCTTTTGTTATTTTTTCATCATTCTCATAACCTATCACTGACTTTCTCCATTCATATTCTAAAGCCACAATTTCTACCTCTCTTTCATATCCCTCATTTAACAGTTCCTTGAAATACTCAGCCCATCTCTCTCTCACCTTTATGTCGTCTACTAGCAGTTGCCCATCTGCTCCTTTCACTCTCTCCTCCCTACCAAACTCATATTTCCGCATTCTTTTCACTTCTTTCCAAAACAACTTTTTATTCCTTTCAAAAGGAATATATATATATATATATATATATATATATATATATATATATATATATATATATATATATATATATATATATATATATATATGTATGTAAGTGTGTATGTTTGTGTGTGTGTGTGAAGGATACCTGTATTTGACTCAGTATATCTTTTTTATCATTAGTGTGACACCGGGACTGGCAAAAACCTGCCCTCATCAATAAAGGCCCGGGCACGAGGAAACATTAAGGCGAAGGAAAAGCAGAAGCTCATGGACAAGGCAGACTGAAAGAATAGTCAAAATAATGAGGACCTAGAGATTTGCCAGGATAAGGCCCTGAGATGACTAGAGATCCGCTATCGTTCGTTCGTATATTGAAGGAAAATAGGCTATAAGAATTAGGAAATACAGAAGGAGGAAGAGAGTTCCAGAATCTGGAGGAAGGTGGAAAGAAGCAGTCTGGCTGCACCAATCAATCCGAGAGCTACATATCTCCACACTGTGCCTGTAAGACTAGGCCGCTTGGCGAGTGTTATGCGGCCTTGGCAGTGGGGGACGGATGTAACTCACCAACTCATCAGGGCAGCGATGGAAATAGTAGCGATAGAAAAGAAAAATGGATGATACCTTATGGCGAAGAGAAAAAGAATCTTGATTGGAAGTAAGGGAAGGGCCATTAATGAGTCTGACTGCCTTAGATTCAACTCTATCAAGGAGAGAAGTATAAAAAGAAGCACCACAGTTGTCCGAGCAGTTTTCTAAGCAAGGACGGATAAGAACTTTATAGATTTTAAGTAACTGTAAAGACTTAATATAATGACGAAAACGAAACAGACCCCCAATCTGTGAGTATCTTACACCCAGGACGATCCCTTTACAACTCCTCAATGTAGTTAGTACATCATTTCTTCATCAGAACCTCAGAAAGAAAAGGAGGGAGTAGAGCATTCCTATTGTCTGTTAGGTCCTATAAATTAAATAGCTTAATTGAGTAGAACATGAGATTTGTGAGCTTAGCGGTAGAACAGTGTCTTCAGAAAATCAGGTATCGATAATGGCAGCTCTTCTTAATAAAATAAAGGACAAGATTATTTTTATAAAACGCCATATCCCGCGGAAGAATGCCGGGTCACCTTACTACTAAAGCAGGTATGCTTTTGAGGCTTCATACTACCCACTTCAAATTCGCTTTGTCTTTTAGATGTTTTGTGGGAAGAAAAACTTCTAAATGGATTCTGTCCCCTTCCCCTTGCAGTGTGCTCTTATTATACAAGACAGTACAAGGGGGAATAATCTTCCTCCCACCATCAAGAATTTTATCATTATTATTATTATTATTATTATTATTATTATTATTATTATTATTATTATTATTATTATTATTATTATTATTATTATCATCTTTTTATTATTATTATTATTATTATTATTATTATTATTATTATTATTATTATTATTATTATTATTATTATTATTATTATCATTATTATTTTTATTATCATTATTGTTATTAGTATTATTATTATTATTATTATTATTATTATTATTATTATTATTATCATTATTATTATTATTGTTATTATTATTATTATTATTATTATTATTATTATTATTATTATTATTATTATTATTATTATTATTATTATAAACTAAGCAACAAGCCCAGCTGGAAAAAGTCAGACAATAAACAGATGGGTCCATCTGTGAGGAAATGGATAAAGAGAAAAGAGAAAATAATATTATATGGAATGGTACAATTCAGTATTGCCATATTGGCATTATTCCGTTATGATATTAAAAACCCAGCATCAAAATCTGCTTCAAATATATTTATTAGTGCCTATCTTAAACTTCTGAAATTCCACTGGCTCAACATCATTGCTATGCAACTCATTCCATTTCTTAGTTGTAGGTGGAATAATTCTTCTTGCATACTGAATGGAATTAAATGTAACAAGAAAATGACAACTATTGGCATTGGCTGCATTCCAGGTGATGCG
>JAXCGZ010009561.1:55000-60000 GCA_037179515.1 Halocaridina rubra
GTTTATGTAAGTATTTGCGTATCTAAGATACTGCTGCAGATACAATTGAAGGCCTTTAGGACATAAATAAGACTCTCCAGGAAAACCCACTTTGATGTCTTCCTTCAGTTATGGCTCTTTATTAATGCCTACACATCCCTAAACATCTGACAAGTCACAATACTCCATCTTTCTCGCTCTTTATTTTGTGTTTTCTTGGTGTCTTGGCCCGATGAGGGCATATTTCTTTGCACATCCTGGTGTTATATTTCTACGAATCAATTGCATACCTTGCCAAGACCCAGTAATGCCCTTATTTATTAATGTACATGTGTTTGTAGACGAATAATGACTTTATTTAGATGGAAGTGGGCCATCTGATAAAACGCAATGCTATCCTTTTAGTGTATGGTTTGTAGAATGACGTATGTAATGCATAAATGTATGTATGACAGTTGACTATGACCTCATTTACGAAATATATATATATATATATATATATATATATATATATATATATATATATATATATATATATATATATATATATATATATATATATATATATATATATATATATATATAATCAAATAGGCACATTACTATATGTGAAAACATGAATCATTTTTACCCCGAGCGGGACTTGAACCTAGGACATATAATTACTATGCCAAGGCGCTACAAACTACACTACACCTCCTGTGGTGTAGATGGTAGCGCCTTGGCATAGTGATTATATGTCCTAGGTTCAAGTCCCGCTCGGGCTAAAAATTATTCATATATATATATATATATATATATATATATATATATATATATATATATATATATATATATATATATATATATATATATATTGTAAATGAGGTCATAGTCAAATGGCATACATACATTTATGCGTTACATACGTCATTCTACAAGCCATATACTAAAAGGATAACATTACAGTTTATCAGATGGCCCACTTCCATCTAAATAAAGACATTATTCGTCTACAAATTATGAATTTATGAAATTATGAATATAGTTAGCAATAATTACCCTCTCACTTAGTGAATTTCAATCATCAGCTCTGCTTACTCCAAAAGAGTACTTCCTTACATCCTACAAAGAAGTTTTCTTACGAGGATTAAAATTATGACCTCTAGTTTTAGGGCCAACCATATAAAAATATCGATTCCTATCCACTCTGTCAAAACCATGAAAGAATTTAATAATTGTCACTATATCCTCCTCATTATTCTAGCTTAGAGTGATTGAAAGTTTAATTCCCCCAATCTCTACTCATAACTGAGATTGCGTATTTCTGGCAACAGTTTTGTAACATGTCTTTGATCTCTTTCAAACTTATTTATATGCTTTTTCAAGTGCTGATTCCAATAGGGTGCTGCATATTTAAGCTTTGGCCTCACATAAGTTACATAAATATATCTGAACATTTTACTTTTCAATGTGTCTGAAAGCTACCCTTAAATTAGCTAAGAATTCATATGCAGCCCTTCCTATGAAATCTATCTGCATTTCCAGAGACAAATCTCCCAATATGGTTACTCCTAGATCTCTCTCATTATCTTTCTCTTGAAGTTCTGTACCTGCCATTGAGTATCCAGGCTTGAGTCTTCTTGCACTTGTACCCATTTACATCACCATACATTTTGATGTGATGAATTTCATTAGTAACTTTTCTGACCATTCTTGCATACTGTTTAGGTCTTCCGGAAGTTCTCTACCGTTGTCCTATAGTCTTTTACATTCTTCACAATATTTGCATCATGAGTGTTTGTGTTTTGAATGTAAAACTTGACCATCACACAATAGACCTGATCTAGTGTAGCACGTGAGTGTGTATGTTTACCTGTCAAACTTGGTGTTGACAAAAATAGCATAAAGTACATAATATGATCGAATAAGGGTTCCTTATTCTACATTATATTGTTGAGAAAGTAGACTCCACCCAATTTTGGACTGATCGAGGATTATATGTATGATAAGATTTATATATATATATATATATATATATATATATATATATATATATATATATATATATATATATATATATATATATCTTATCATTCACACGCATATATATATATATATATATATATATATATATATATATATATATATATATATATATATATATATATATATATATGCAATTGTGAGTGCTTACTCTAAGAACAAAATAAAGTATTGAGATTATGAAGTAAATGCATTACATTTCTGAGGTAGCAGCGACCCTATGAGCTACATCCAAAGGAGGCAAAATAGAACTTACACTTTTTGAAGCAGTTAAATAAGTTGCCACATTGTTTTCAGATTTACTTTCACATCTAGAACTTTTGAATATTTCCATGTATTTTGAATTTAATCTCTTTGTGTTGATATTTGTTTAGCAGAAATATAGAAGTACTAATGCTCTTCATTGTAAGCAGGCAGATTTAGCTTAGGAAGCTAAATATATATATATATATATATATATATATATATATATATATATATATATATATATATATATATATATATATATATATATATATATATATATATATATATATATATATATATATATATATATATATATATAGAGAGAGAGAGAGAGAGAGAGAGAGAGAGAGAGAGAGAGAGAGAGAGAGAGAGAGAGAGAGAGAGAGAGAGAGAGAGAGTAATTTTCTACAGTGGACCATGTTTTTCATTTAAAAGAAAACGTATTCTTTCATAGAAAACTAATCCCATTTTGTACTAGACTGTAGTAAAGTTAACCTTATCATTTTTTATATTATAATTCACGAATGTGTGATATATTCTTTATATAAGACTATTTAGGGATAGACTAAAGAGGACAGTTGTAAATGATGCCTTAATACAAAATGTGAAGAATTCCGACATTATTAAACTGAAACGAAAATAGAACAAGTTCAGACACTTGGATATTTGACTGCAAGAAAGAACATGTTATAACAAATTAACTTTTTTAGAATAGCGCTTAGCAGAAAAAAGGGCGAGTAGAAGTCTAATTGTAATCACATACAGTATAAAGAGATTATATAATTTGTGGTGTGAATTATGTTCTATGCCTAAGGAACATATAAGGTGGGAACCATTCGAAATGATATCAAAGACTCAAATGAAGTTTCTTTAAACTTTCTAAATAACAATAGAGATTATTTTGCAACTAGCAATTGATTATGTTATTTTAATTAACTTATGGAAAAGAGAAGAGGTTGAATATTTGGGCAATACATAGATTTACTTTACATAAGTTCCTTAAGCTAAAAAGTTTTGCCACACTTTCTATAGTGAGAACTTCCTGTAAATTAGATATCCCAACCTAGAAAAAAAAAATTATCTACCTCATGAAAATAAAATTATGTATCATTTGACGGATTAAGCCAAAGGAATACCAGAAGTTTATCATATCAAGTGAGAGAACCCAAATTTCTTGGAAGAATGTGGAAGAGTAAGACAACCCAAATTTGATCAAATCACTTGAGAACAGTAAAATTCTTGAGAGCACTGGGGATAGACGATATACAAATAATGTGTTCACAATGGGAGAGAAACAATGATAATCCCATAACTGTATAAATAAAAGAAGAAAGGTTGAAAAGAGAGCACTCAAATGTAAGATGAAATTACATAAAGAAGAAGAAGGTAAGTGTAGATTAGCTTTATTGAATTTTAAAACTATATTTCACATCCTCCCAGAGGTTTGTCTTTTCTCTTATGTATTTTAATGTAAACTCCTTTCTTGCATGATTATGTGTGTTGTATTTCTTTAATTATTTTATATAGCTTGAGTTTTCCTTATTTTAGTCATTATTTATTTTATTTATTTAATTATTTATTCATATATTTATTTATTTATTTATTTATTTAATGGAACTAAATCTCTTTTCCTTGCTTTCGTAATAATAATAATAATAATAATAATAATAATAATAATAATGATAATAATAATAATAATAATAATAATAATAATAATAATAATAATAATAATAATAGTAATGATAATAATAATGATAATAATAATAATAATAATAATAATAATAATAATAATAATAATAATAATAATAATAATAATTATTATTATTATTATTATTATTATTATTATTAATAGTATAATTATGATAAAAATTATGATTATTATTACTGAAGTTGATATTATCATAGTGTTTGGGTACTCCTAACAGTAATTCAGAATAACTGTACTTCACAAATAACCTTAAAGAAAACAGCACTCCCCAACCCCTGAAGAGCAATGGTGCCCGACCAACCTCAGACCTCCTCCCTACCCCAATAACTAAAGGGGAGACCATCACCAAGAGAGCGCTGCATGGGGTCATCGGGTTGCATTGCCTGTCTACGTGACTGTTGCAGTATTAGCGTTATAGAGCCATGATCTTGGCGAGTTTTATTTGACATTAAAATATCGAGTTTATTAGAATAGTTTCTTGTTTTGCATTACACAAATTTAAAAAGTGTATTTTCTAAAGTCACTTTCTTATTCATTTCTTTGACGGAAAAAAGATAAACAAAGGTACGTCCTTGAGCATGGCGCCGATAGATGGCATCCCAGCTAGCAGTAATACCAGATCAAAATCTGGCGAATTTTGCGAATTTTGGCGTATGTTTGGATTTATCTTGCCCCCGAATATGATTAATATATAGCGATGAAGCTGATTGTGATAATACACGGCTTTATACTTAATCTTTAATACTGTAATACATGTATTCAGTTGTACTGTATTCTTAATTATGGCGATAAAAATCTTTTTGAGACATGCTAAGTTTAATCTGTGAACTAGAGTATTTTAAATAAGTATTTATACTCTCGGAATGAAACAGTAATAAATGTTACTTTAATATTCTACAAATCAATAATATTTAACTGATATCTCATTATTTTTTAATTGTACAAATTTCATGGAGAATTGCTATAATCGGAAACCAAAGGGAACGCCCCTTTGCAACTCTGTCCATGCATACATGTACGTATATGTATGTCCATGAGTGTG
>JAXCGZ010009561.1:65000-72500 GCA_037179515.1 Halocaridina rubra
CCCTCCCAATGAGTTCATGAAATATCTTTTTCGTAAGGTTGTGTCGTCTGTACAGAACTTGAGAGACTCTGACAGAATAAACGGCATAATGCCTATTCTGAGGCATAACTAATGATAATAATAATATAAATAATAATAATAATCATCATCATCATAATTATCAGCAGCAGTAGCAGCATAAATAAACAACAACAATAGTAATAATAATAATAATAATAATAATAATAATAATAATAATAATAACCAGCAGCATAAACAACAACAATAACAATAATAATAATAATAATAATAATAATAATAATAATAACAATAATTACTACAGTTACTATAATCATCATCATGATTAGCAGGAGCAGTAGCATCATCATCATAATTATCTCTCCCTTTCTGGATTTCCTTCTAAATCGAAAAATAACTGATGGAAGAGGTGAAGATGGGCATAGAAACAAGATGGCGAATGCCTGCTATCTTATTTTTTTTTTCAATTTTGGTCAAACTGCCAGTACCAGTTGGATACTTTTTTTTTTAAATGAAAGAGAATACATCCAAAAAGCACTTATTTAAGTTATGCCCTTAAAGAAATTTTTTCCATTTCTGGGTTACTCCTCCAGAGTATATGTAAGCTTATTGAGTTGGTTGTGGTTACTAGTCCAGGATACTCCACTGCCAATGTAAATGGTGATCTTGCGTCACGACCCAAATTTGACATCAGTTCAGACAATATTATTGTCATAGTTATCATTTCTCTCTCTCTCTCTCTCTCTCTCTCTCTCTCTCTCTCTCTCTCTCTCTCTCTCTCTCTCTCTCTCTGATCGCTTAGAAATATGTATGTGCTTGTCTCATCTTCGCATTTACATCTTTACAGTTTGCTATATATATATATATATATATATATATATATATATATATATATATATATATATATATATATATATATATATATATATATATATATATAACAATTTTCCCTTCCTAATTTAGTCTTTGTCATAAGCGATACTTTTTTCTCCCTGTTCCTTCATTTAACACTGAATAATATTTTACCTTTAATATTCGTCTTTGTTATGGGTTGAATTAAAATACATTTTGAAGTTTTTCCTTATCATCGAATCCCTACTTCCGCCCATATTTTGATCAGTTGTGGCCACCCTGTTGGCTTTTAGCGGGATAAGGCCATATTAAAAAAATTCAAGGCACATCAACCTGGGTTTATTAAACCATAGATAAAAAGAGCCACGTTCACACTTATTGGATCTCATACACTGACTGATGAAAACCGCTTCTTATCGACTTTTAGTTTTCATTTACAGTGCGGGTGTGTCTCATTGGAACGTATTTTGTGAAGATATAGGAATGTAGGAGATTATTTGATATGTCAGAACCCCCATTTAGCATGCGGAAGGGGCAGGTAGCTGGAAAGAACCTACAGAAGTGAAGGTCGATGAATGATTCAATATGAGGAAAATAGGCTAAGATTGTCATGACCTTAAGTTTCTGCCTGTTTAATACAGCTCTCTCTCTCTCTCTCTCTCTCTCTCTCTCTCTCTCTCTCTCTCTCTCTCTCCTTTACAGACATTCGCTCTCGCTTAGATTCCATATTTGACTTCGAGTACTAACAAATCTAAAAATTAGTACATTAAAACTGCGTTAATGTATTTCTTAGGTAATATTAAGATCAATGAGTGTCGAAGCAAGAGAAGTTCTAGAACCACATGTAAGACCGCGTTGTGTGTGCATTATCGCAGGTGCAATGAAAGTTTTATCTAATCACATGTCTATCACTATGTCTTTCAGCCTAAGTGTGCTTAGCTATATATATATATATATATATAAATAATATATATATATATATATATATATATATATATATATATATATATATATATATATATAATTTATGTCTGTGTGTTTATGTATAACTGAGTGTTTTTGTTTAGATTTTATTTCTAACTCACTCGTATTCACTTGTTATATGTAAGCGCACACATTCTTCCTGTTATTTTCGTATGATATCTAATGTTGTTTTGTGCTTATCGGTAAAATGGATAACGACCCTTAAGCAACAAATAGCATAACATCTTTGAAGTTGAGAGAGAGAGAGAGAGAGAGAGAGAGAGAGAGAGAGAGAGAGAGAGAGAGAGAGAGAGAAATCGTTTCCACTGATATTCAATAAGGACCATATAAATCATGAATGTCCTTTACTTTTAGACTTTTTTCATGATCGTGATACCAGGACAGGAATAAAAAAACCATCATCGTGCTTGGGCACGAAAAAAACATAAAGTACAGAGAAATAGAGATGGGGAGTGTTGTGACTTGTCAGATTTGAAGGGATAATAAGATATGAGTAACGAATATCCAAGATTATTCGGTGATGATGTAGGCTTAGAAAAAGAACCGTGTCTGTAGGAAGACTTAAAATCGAGACTTGAAATGGATAGAAATTATTTCTCATCCTCAAAATGAATACATGAAGTTATAACTTTATTTTAAAAAATAAGAAAATTGGGGAGAAATAATCATTACAGTTTCCCTTTTTACAGGTTTTAACATAAATATAAATTTGTAAACCACCATGCACACACAAAGAGAGTACAGAAAAACAGAGAGACAATTTCGAAATAAACAACCTCTTTGGCAAAGGTCCTTGGAGAACGTGATATTTCGAATACACAAAACTATGGTACATACGGTACACATTCTGTATCCCAGTACTATTTACTAACATACTGTGCACCTTGTCTCTTACTGAGTATAATGCCACGTGGGTTACAGCTATGTACATTAAATTCACTTTTCCGCGAGTTGAAGTATGATCAGGCCATTAGCTTTTTTATCGCAACATCCAGCTTCGACATTGTTGCCAAAACGCATGCTTCACCGGCCTTAATTTATTTTTTTATTTATTTATTATTTTACTGCTGTCCTATTATTTTTTATTTATCCGTCTATCCATCTTTGTGTCTTTTTTTCTTGTTATTCATGGTCAAAATATCATCTTCATTCTTCTTAATAAGCTGTTATTTGGCGTTTTATATGACAATTAATCCCAGTTCGGAGAGGGATGGACACAGGTTGGAATTGGGGAATTAAGGCTGGATGCCCTTCCTAACTCTCCGAGGTGGACTTGAATACGGATTTATACTTCTTAATAAGTGCTTTATATTTATTTATTTTATTACTGATGTGACAAGTTAAATTTCTTGGATAGTATCTCAGAATTTTGACTTAATTATGCTCGTCATGGTTTATACTTATCAAATATAAAGTGACCGCAGCTCTCTACTAAAGTTATGCGAAGATGATGCGTCGTAATATTAAGTACACGTCCCCTACAAACACATTATCATCTCTTTTATAGGTAAATCACAGCATGCTTAACATGTTATGCATGTGTCCCTTGAGTTTATCTAAATATAGTATCTTTGTAGTCGTGTTCGTAGAATAGCTTACTGCATTTGTCGACTTGACTCCACGCCACGAGAGAGTGTCCGTCTGTCTGTCCGCCTGCATGAAGTGATGCTGGCTGGCATGCTTGCATGGCAGCATGCCAAGTTAAGCTTCTTATTAATGCTTGGTGTCTCTCTTACCTATATTATGTGCTTGCAACGCTTCGTGCGATTGTCCTTCAACTAACTGTTAACTTCTATTTTTCTCTTTAAAGTTTGATGATAGTGCTTTAAATTGCCTTTTATTTGCAGTTTTAAGCAAATGTGTTTGATTGCTTTATGTTTTACATACAGTATCATTTTTACTTCATGATCAGGATTAGTAACACTTAGGGGCTATTGGGGAAGAATGCCCTTAGGGTGATGATCCCCTTATATTCCTTGTTGCAATTCAATTCAACACTTAGGGGCTATTTTATGGCTTCTGTTTTAATAAAGTTAGTTCGTGATTGTAAGTTATTTTCATATTCTCCATATGAAGAGTGGAATTTAACTGAAATATTTTTTTTTTCTATTTCATTCTAGTTTCATGAATATATTCAATTATTGCAGTTCAGTTAATAGTATTAAGGCGTGTACATTGTCCCCTAATCAGGTAGGTGATGTAGTCGCTGGTCTCCCAAACTCCGTACTGTGTATCTGTCCTTGAGGATGATATTTGTATTTTAGTTCACAAGACATAAACGGAGTCAGTCGTTTTGGTTGTCTTCAGTCATCTTTGCCTATCGAAACCCATTGTTAACTATGTCCTCATGGCAGCATTGTTCCAGAAGTCCCTTAATTAAATATAACTCGACATCTATTTATTTTGGCATGCTGCTACATCAGTAATAAATATCCGCAACACCTTAAATTCCTTTCGAAAAATTATTATTATATGATTATTATTATTATCATTATTATTATTATTATTATTATTATTATTATTATCATTATTATTATTATTATTATTATTATTATTATTATTATTATTATTATTATTATTATCATCATCATCACATGTTACTCTTGTTGCTGCTGTTGTTGTTATTGTTGCCAAGGCAATAGTCTTATCAAGGTTTTTATTTTTAATAAACTACCAATAAAAGCACTAAATCATTCTAAGACATCTGACCTTTACACCCTCTTGAAAGCAGAGAGAGAGAGAGAGAGAGAGAGAGAGAGAGAGAGAGAGAGAGAGAGAGAGAGAGAGAGAGAGAGAGAGAGAGAGAGAGAGAGAGAGAGAAGTCTAGTTGTAGACGTACAACGGATATTGTAGAATATATATCAACATTCAGTTCATCAGATTGTGTTATCTTGAAATTCTAACCAAACATGAAGTCGGGCTTCTCTAATCATTACATTGTCTATAACGAATTTAATAAGGACAGTATTATCCGACTGTAGTCATCTACAACAAATATTCATTATGTACTTGAATATAAAGGATTCATAAAAAAAAAGTTAGTGCAAATTGAATCAGTATAGTAGTACATTAATTACAGTTATAAATGGAATAATTAGTAGAGCTAAATGCAGGTTCTAATTTTTCTCGTTGCGACACTTGTCCCCCTGAATCTAATATTATAATGAAATTTTATGGGAGATGCCGACCCCTTGCCAACGTTTTACATTTCTGTCCCCCTCCCCCAAGTGATTCCTCTTGGGAAAGAGAGCCCTCTAAAAGAAAATTAAAATGTAGACATGTATTAGTCTTCGTCTAACTTCCTCAACAATTTCGTGAAAATTTTTACATCATGGAATGCAGGCAGGAATTTGAAGGAGGTTTCTTAAAAAAAAATAATGGTCTTACTCTTAACGTAAGGAACCTGGGAACTTTTGACCATACATTATAAACATAATATGTCTATAATGTATAGTCAAATATAATCATGATTTTATGATATATGTTAACTTAATAACCATGTATAGAATGCAGACCAAGTAGCAAAATTTAGTTGAGTATTATATCCAGGATATTATCATTATTATTATTATTATTATTATTATTATTATTATTATTATTATTATTATTATTCGTTCCGGTTTTACGTCACGGACTCCCTTTTCTACCAAGGGCTAGGACAGTTGCCTTCTTGCAAAGGACTTGTAATCGTTACCCTGAGTGCATGCCCTTGCTAACCTCAGACCGTGACGGGGCGCGAACCCTTGACCTGACGCCTCAAAGTCTCGGACGCTACCGCTTGAGCTACAGTGACTATTATTATTATTATTATTATTATTATTATTATTATTATTATTATTATTATTATTATTATTATTATTATTATTACAACAACTTCAAATTCACTCACCATCATCATCCTTTTTATGTTAATACCTCACAATCGCTTAATCACAATCTGCATCACCATGAATGTCATAATTTTGTCTCTTTTTTTTTTAATCCCTTTCACCAATAGCATCATTATTACCATACCTGTCAAATAAAAATAAAAGAGTATAAGAGATGGAGAAATTCAGATCTTGAAGAATTATCGACGGAGGTCAAAATCAGAATAAAAAGAACGATAGAGGAAGAGAAGGAGAAAGAGGGGACGAACTTAATTAAAAAAGAAAAGACTGAGAGAAAGAAAAGGAGAGGGGAAAGGTTGAATAAAAGTTCGTCTTGAAAAAGATCAAGAAATATACCCTCAGCATTTGCAGAAGGGGAAGCGCGCCCTTCCATACATAGCTTATCAGTTCAATACCTTTCGCTAAGGGAGAGTTTTTGCTTGCAGGTGAGGCCATCTAGTGGGTTTTGCAGAAATTAATTTTAGTTTACAATCTCACCTTTAGATGGCATTTGAGGAGCATGTAAAAGTATCGTTGTTATATTTTCGTATGTGATTGAATCATGTACCAGAGGAGATTTCCTAAGAAAAAAAATACATGCATACATATATGTATGTATATGGAATGATATTAAAATATTACTGTTTATCATGGCAACAACTATGCAATGTATGTTAGTGTTTTAATAATTAATGAGGTGTAGTATACTGACACAAATATGATGCGTTATAGTTATACTGTATATAAAACGAGAAAAATATAAATAATGAAAAATAATAATATGCCTTTATTCAACAACTTATAGATTGGGTATTCATGCAATATGCATGCAATATAAGACAATGTAGACATCTCGTAACACCCTTAGAATAATTAATGTTATGATTTATAATTTTCTTACAGAGACTATATACTTTAAAACTTATAATATATAATATTAAAATTAGATTTTAATACAAGAATATCATATCCTTGCATACAGGAGTTATAAGTACATTGCACTTATCTATTCAGGTACTATGTAGTACTCTCTCGTTTTCGTTTCAATTGTTGATACTGTACCTAGCTCTTTTTATATTCTCTGGCTATCTCTTCCATAGGTTTAAACCCATGGGAGACAGATATTTCTCTCTATTATATGAGTGTTTGTTCTTGGAATCACAAGTTTCCGTGATAAGCGAGTCCTTCTCGTACAGAACCAGTAACTGTCTTAATATTCATAACAAATTCTTGTGTAATACTTTTAATTAACTTGTCATAAACCATCACGTTCTATTTAATTTGTTCTGCTACCGTGAGAGAGAGAGAGAGAGAGAGAGAGAGAGAGAGAGAGAGAGAGAGAGAGAGAGAGAGAGAGAGAGAGAGAGAGAGAGAGAGAGAGAGTAATAATATCTATGGTAAATCCTCAACACACTTCTACACTACATATTCAAGAACTATTAGCTCACAACAGAACGAATGCCTCTTTTGTGTACTTTTACATATCACTGTAAATGTAATTAAAGACTAGATTTTCAACAAACAATTACTAATTCATTTGAGTCGCATCGCAAGATCATTAATGATCCTTTTCTTACTTCTAATGTGGATTCTCTCTCTCCTCGCCATAAGGTATCTTCCCTTTCGCTTTTCTATCGCTACTACTTCTATCGCTGCTCTGATGAGTTGGCGACTTGTATCCCTCCCCCACTGCCGAGGCAGCGTAACACTCGCCAAGCGGTCTCATCTCACAGGTACTGTGTGGAGATTTGTAGCTCGCGGATTGGTCGGTGTAGTG
>JAXCGZ010009561.1:75000-77500 GCA_037179515.1 Halocaridina rubra
TTTAACAATATCCTTTTATCTGGTGCTTCTTATTGGATTATTATTATTATTATTATTATTATTATTATTATTATTATTATTATTATTATTATTATACACGTTCGTCTTACAGATATATCGTACTTGCTTGGGGGAAATGTACCTCTTATAAAACCCTTGTTCTTTATCCTTTGATCTTTTGCTCTCCGCTTTAAAATACCCCTCCAGAAGAGTCTGTAAAAGAATATATATATGACATTCTCAGATACTTTTCTTTTACATTTTTGTTCTGAAGTTATATGATATATTCATATAATCTTCTAGCCTTATATAGAATTACTGATAAATATAGTTTCCTCTTTAAAGGTCATTTAAAAGTGGCAGGATAGCTATAATTTTTTCTTTATAATATAGATACAAAAACATTACCTTATGGTATGTTTAATCTTTTGTTTTCGTTATTGTTTGCCTGCAAGATTATATTAACTCCATATGTTAATCTTTTATTATCAAGAACGTAGATGTTAAAGTACTCGGGATTTCTTTTTATAGCCTAAGTTAGTGAGAAGAAAACTGCACTCCAAATTCAGACCTGCATAACATTCTGCGGGGATTATACGCCAAGCACTATGAACATCGTTGCCAAGACGGGCAGAAACCTACTTTCTGAATTTCTCCAATCGCGCACATTATTTTTATATTACCATTGTGGCTTAGATATTTAATTTATAAATGGCATTTAAAGATTATGATTATATAATTTAAAGAGTAAGTTAATGTACGAGACCAAGATGAATATAATTTGGCGATGTGTTGCATCCATAATGGTACTGGTTACCAAGGTGGAGCTCTCTCTCTCTCTCTCTCTCTCTCTCTCTCTCTCTCTCTCTCTCTCTCTCTCTCTCTCATATTTTGAGAGAATTTGTGATGTATATATGGGGCATGTTGACATCATTATGCTAAAATAATAATAATAATAATAATAATAATAATAATAATAATAATAATAATAATAATAATTATAATTATATTATTATTATTATTATTATTATTATTATTATTATTATTGTTGATGATGGTGTTGCTATGATCTTCTTCTTGTTGTTGTCAGTGGTCATTTGAGAGTTATGATTTGACTTATATATATATATATATATATATATATATATATATATATATATATATATATATATATATATATATATATATATATATATATATCATGTCATTAATTTCCGATATGGTAACCTGTTAATGATATGTATTCCCTTTCTTTTTAAATGTATATCTATATTTTTTTTCTCTAAATCAGAAATTCGGTCAGGGTGGCCAGGAGCCCGTGATTCACTATCCTACCGGTACGAGATTCCCAAAGGAGATGCCAGCTCGAAAGGGCTTCTACAGGCCGGTTCCCGATGTGCTTCTAAGAAAAATGAGCAAATTTCAGGTACCGCAACACAATATACAGTACACTGTTATTTATTTTACGGTATTCTCATCATACTCAGTGGATGAATATGTTTCATAAATCTTTGGATTACATTGGAGTGTAATTACACACAATTGTTATTATTATTATTATTATTATTATTATTATTATTATTATTATTATTATTATTATTATTATTATTATTATTATTATTATTATTATCATTATTATCATCATCATTATTATTATTATTATTATTATTATTATTATTATTATTATTATTATTATTATTAGTAGTAGTAGTAGTAGTAGTAGTAGTAGTAGTAGTATCCTTGATATTTCTGATTTGTTTTTTTGTATTATATACTAATACGTTTAAGACTTGTCTCAGTGTTCCTATTAAGTTATATTTATATACTGAATTCATTTATTGTTTTGCAATATTACACATAAAGCAGTGACATGTAAACTGTGACATTCGAACGGAGATATACCACCAATTATATATATATATATATATATATATATATATATATATATATATATATATATATATATATATATATATATATATATATAGAGAGAGAGAGAGAGAGAGAGAGAGAGAGAGAGAGAGAGAGAGAGAGAGAGAGAGAGAGAGATGCTGTGTGTGTGTGTGTGTGTGTGTGTAATTACCTAATTGTGTTTATGGGAAAGAGCCCCGAGCTCGTAACTTCCCGTCTCCTGGTCGGTTCCATTTTGTACTTATTGTTACTTACATACTTGCGTGGTCGCCGTGGCTCAGTCGGTAGCGCCTCCGACTCTGAGGCGTCAGGTCGAGGGTTCGCGCCCCGTCACGGTCTGAGGTTAGCAAAGGCATGCACTCAGCGTAAGGATTACATTTGCCAAAACAAGTCCTTCGCAAGAAGGCAACCGTCCTAGCCCTTGGTTGATAAGGGAGTCCGTGACGTAAAACCGGAACTACGTTACTTACATACTTGTCCTTGAAACTATGGATTGAGTTAGCATACACTACCTCCTCGCTTAGCGAATTCCTATTATCGACCACTCTTACACTAAAAAAGTACTTCCTTACATCCTGCAAAGAAGCTT
>JAXCGZ010009561.1:87500-130000 GCA_037179515.1 Halocaridina rubra
CCGTATCCCTCCTTCCCTTTTTGAAGATAGGTATCACATTTGCTTGTTTCCAGCATCTTGGAATCTCCCCCGACTCCAATGACTCCTTAAATATGATACTTAGTGCCACTGATATTGTGTTTGCGCATTTTTTAAGCACATGAGGGGATATGTCATCAGGACCTGTAGCTTTATGAACATCTAAATCCATCAGCGCTTTGCATACCTCTGTGGCTGTAAGGTTGATGTTCTCTAATACCGGCCCTTGAGCTTCTATCACTGCAATCTGAGGGGGTGGGGTATTTTCTACTGTAAATACTGACTGAAACTCCTTGTTCAATTCTTTGCAGATCTCTTCGTCCGTCTCAGTGATGCTTCCATCCGCTCTCTTTAGCCTTAAAACCTGTTCTTTTACCTTCAGTTTTTCTCTGATAAAGCTGTGGAAAAGCTTGGGATTTTCTTTAGCCTTCCTAGTGATGTCCCTCTCATAATCTTTCTCTGCCTCTCTCCTTTTACTTAGGTAGTCATTTCTTGCTCTTTTGTAGGTTTGCCAGGCATTTATGTTTTTTCTCCTCCTATACCTTTTCCAGCATTTGTCTCTCCACTCCTTAGCTCTTTTACACCCATTATCGAACCATTTCTCTCTGGCATGAATTACACCTACTTTGGTGACAGGTATGCAGCAATCTACTATCTTCCCATATTTCTCACAAAAGATGTCATACATTTCTTGTACAGATTTGTTGTAAAATAAGGTTCTCCAGTCAATAACTGCAAAAAGCTCATTCATTTTGATGTAATCTCCTTTCTGATAGTTCCTCCTCATGTCCTCAGTGCCTCTACTCTCAGGAAGAATGTCTTCAATGATATACTCCATCAACAACACACAGTGGTCACTCTTTCCAATTGGTGGTTCATACTCAATATTTTCAATATCCAACACATTATCTGTGAACACCAGATCAAGTAGTGATGGCTCGTCCCCACCCCTGGCTCTTGTTGGTTCCATTACATGTTGGTGTAGGAAATTCCCTTGTACGCAATCTAGGAATCTTGCCCCAAAGGAGTCCTCACCACTGTGTGGGTCAAGATTTATCCAATCTATCTCTTTATGATTAAAGTCTCCCATAATCAAAATCCTACATTTTTTCTCCCGCGCCATGTTAACAACTGAGTTTATGACTTCAATCGTACCTATATGACTTTCCTCATAAATTTCAAGCCTATTTTGGTTCCTTGGTGGGTTGTATACAACAGTTATTATAATGCTCTCTGACCCAGTATTTATGCGAGCAACAAGAAATTCCCTGAACTCACTTTCTATAGCCAAGTTTATTTCTTCAACTTGAATCCTCTCACTTATGAGCAGTGCTATCCCTCCACCAGTCCTCTCAGATCTTTCGACCCTTAGTATTCTGAAGCCCTTAGGAAAAACTGTGACACTGTTTATGTCCTCACTCAACTTAGTCTCTGTAATTGCTACTATATCTGCCTTACTGTTGTGAATCCTATCTTTTAATTCTACTGCCTTACCAGCTAATCCATCAGCATTTGTGTGTGTGTGTGTGTGTGTGTGTGTGTGTGTGTGTGTGTGTGTGTGTGTGTGTGGTGTGTGTGTGTGTGTGTGTGTGTGTAATCCCGTTTTTCATCACGGACTCCCTTTTCTAGTAAGGGTTAGGGAGGTGCCCCCTTTAAAAGAAATTTGTATTTGGCAGAGTGTGACCATAACCCCAAGTGAATAATACCCTTTTCTAACCACACACCGTGACGGGTTTCGAACCCATGACCTACGGATATATAGAATAGATAGATAGTTTTCATGTTTGAAAATGATATAATTGCCCTTAATGGGGAATAGAAATATGCCCCACAACACAATAATTCATCAGTGCTTAGAGTGATTCATCAATTGAACGGCTGAAAGATTCAAAACAAGTTATTAACCTCCTATTAGCTGTTAATAGTCATAATAGAATACATTCTATTGAATGTGTTTTTATCTTTCCCTCATTCACATAACTTTATTCGTTGAGGTCTGTGTTAGGTTAGCGGTAAAGTATTCGTCTCGGGAGATGACAGACCCACGTTCGAGCCAACGGTAGGGCGAAAAGAATGGCATCCAGCCAACATTCCCCAATTTCAATCCGTTTGTGTCCACTTCCAAATTGAGACAAATAGTGACACTGTCTTCCTCCTTCTTTTTTTTTCTTAATTGTTATAACCAATCTTCTTTCAAAAAGCGGATCTATCGTCATCTCAGGGCCTAATCTTGCCGTATCTCTAGGTCCTCAGTAGATTGATTATTCTTTCAGTCTGTCCTCTTCCTTTGTGTATCATTACCGCATCTCTGCCTTGTACGTAACATTTTTCTTTTCCTTCGTCTATATGTCTTCTTCGTGGCCTCGCATTCGTGAGGTCGACAGATTGGTTCCCGTTCAGGACCGACAGTTTAAGCTGTTTACTGGGAAGGTCACTGCTGTGGCTGAACCCCACAGTGGGGGATTGGGGCTTGCACCGGCTGACGCCCGCAAGAGCAGGGGCAATGCCTCTGATAGGAGGGCTAAAACCGCAAACTTTAACTTTAACTTTTTACCCAGGCCTTTATTGATGAGCGCACACTAAAAAAAAATTAAACAAAAATAAATAAATAAATAAATGAAATAAAATAAAACACTCCATTCGCAGATTCCATGTCCATAAGAATATTTTTATTGAAATTTGAAGGCATCTACTACAAAGGTATGGATTAAACGTGAAATTGGTAACATGATAACAGTGTGGTTAGTGTAGAAAAAACTTAACTAATTTCGGAACTTGTTCGAACAGAGAGCAAGAAGATTCCAATTCTTTTGTTAGGATCTTTAGTTGTACAAGTTGGTATTTCCTTTATACAGTAATGGATCGTCATAAATGTTTGCCCCTGACCGGGATTCAAATTAGGGCACATAATCAGCGTGTCAAGGTGCCACCAACTGTCCCAACGAAAGTATAAGAGGAGAGAAACCTCTTAGTTAACTGCCGGGATTCGAACGTTTTGAGTCAATGCTAACGTATAAGATATGAGAAACTCATTTCAGCTAACTAATGGAGCTAGCGAATCAATACACTATTAATTGCCTACGTTCATTTTACTCTCTCTTCCCAGTCTATAGTGGTTTGTTTTTTGTATTTAATTCAAATTCCTATTGTACAGGCGTCCTCAGTGATCAAATGAACATAGAATTACTTGAAAACATTAAACATATTTTGACCCCAGCCGAGATTCGAACATTGGACACATATTCCGTGTACTAAGGCTCTACTACCTTCACGACCGAGTATTAATTCTCTAGTTCCACCAGTTACCTAAAGGGGGGCTTACACGGTCAAACGGTTCGTCGAACGCGGCTCGACAGACAAGTGTTTGAAGTGATGTTCGAACGTGTGAACGGGATATTTGGTTGTCGAACACGGAACCGTGTTCGACAACCAAATATATATATATATATATATATATATATATATATATATATATATATATATATATATATATATATATATATATATAGATAGATAGATAGATAGATAGATAGATAGATAGATAGATAGATAGATAGATAGATAAAGTATTGGAGAGAGAGAGAGGAGAGAGAGAGAGAGAGAGAGAGAGAGGAGAGAGAGGAGAGAGAGAGAGAATCTGAATATGATTCGTACAAGCGTTTGTAGCAATAATAGTTGATAAGGGGTAATAATTAGCATCACTTCAGTGATAAGATGTACTTTGTGTTGGTGATTTTCTGGCGGGGAGTTGGGGGGGGGGTTGCCTACCGTAATTACCCAGGAGGTAGATGAAAGTGGGTTGGATTATTGAGGTTAATGGAAGGATATGGATAAATGAATAAAATTAATGAAAAAATAATAATTTACTGTGTATTTAATATCTATGCATGGTAAATTCCGTTTTTATTATTATTATTATTATTATTATTATTATTATTATTATTATTATTATTATTATTATTTTACAAAAGACATATCAGTCCTAAAATAGGCACTTGATATAATGGTTCTCGTAAAGATATATAACCCCAGGGTCCTTTAGGGCTATTCATCTTTACAAGACAAGTCTTGGGGTTCGTCATATTTACAAGGTAGTTAAAGGGGTTATTTGTATTTACAAGGTAATTATTAGTTGTTTTTCCTTTTACGTGCATATGTGTATTTGTGTGAATAAATGTGCTGTATTCTTACTTTTGTTTTTCATGCCTACATGATTTCAATTGATTCTTATAAAGACAAACAACGGGTTATTCAACTTTACAAATTTAATTACGGGGCTCTTTTAACTGTTCAAGTTTTATTAAGGGGTTATTCAACTTTACATGGGATTGTGGGGGTTATTTATCTGTACAAGATCCGATATCACTTTAGGTGCATAATATGAGACTGAGGTTAGGTTAAACCTCACCTTCCTTAGCTCGTATCATAACAAAACCCTAGCCTCAATCCCAGATTAACCACCGAAATATTACTACAATAAGTGAGTATTCTGAGGTTGATACTAAAAGACGTTGGAAATGGTACTAATTGGACTTGCTCTTTCTATTATTATTATAACCAGTGTTTTTGGTCTACTGTATATTGTATGTCCAGAGATTTAAAATGTGTTTTTATGCGGCTTTAAATTATTGTTTTTTTTTTTTCTGAACACAATTTTTAATGCTTCTCATTTTGATGTATAATTCTTTGTATCTATTCTTCGGATAACTGTAAGTCTTACTTTACCTGCCAAACAATTTATCATTATTAAAACTTCCATATTTGATAAATAGATCGTAAAAAAGGATTTATACAAAAATGACGATCATTTCATTTTATTCAACCTGTGATGCATAGAATAAGAGAAACTTTACTTGCAATCAGCTGTTATTCCCAAAACATTTGGGGCTTTTACGTGCTGATCAACTCTTCTTCCTAAAGGCTCGAATATTTAGTTGTTCAAAATGTTTTACCAGCGAAGTTCAGTCACTGGACGTCTCACTTCAGTCAATGGAGTACAGACTCCTTCCGTAAGTATATTTGAGCGTGTTTAATGAGGGTTTTGGGGTGATATGAACGTACATTTAGGTCGCCGGATGATAAAGAATTGGAACGTGTGTGTGTGTGTTTTTTTTTTTTTTGTGACACCATCGGGCCTGGTCACGATGAAAACAAAGAGAAACAGAGATGGGGAGTATTGTGACTTGTTAGATGTTTACCTATTCATGATGATGGGAGGTTAAGAAACTTCTCTTGTAGGGCTCCCATCTCTTGACTATTTCTTAAGTCTTGACAATATATAGATATCATAATGTAATGTTCAGTCAAATACATTTATTCACAAGCATTTTCTTTTCTTTTCATAAATCACATTTTCTATTCCTTTTCTGTATAAAGGTCACATTTACTAATCCTTTTTCGTCCATTTCAATACTCTTAAATATAATTAAAGTAATATCACATTCATTTTAACATTTTATAATCTTTTTCCATCTAATTTCAATACACTTAATTTTAATTTATTATAGTGACATCATATGTACTACAAAGTCTTGATTTATAATTACCTCAGCGGTTTACAATTTCTACTCCAGGTATCAATCAAGTGTTGTTTTGAATTCTTTGATAGTTGGAGCACAGACCACATAATCAGGCAACGAATTCCACTCATTGATAACCCTCACACTTAAAGAATTAGCCCTGGCTAGAGTCCTCCAATGCCCACGTTTGTGCAACTTACGAGAGATTGAGCAAGTCTGAGTATGACTATTCAAAGATGTGGTAGTCAATCTTTTCCATTCCATTAAGAATTTTGTAAACTTTGATTAATCACCTCTCTGCCTTCTTTTTTTCAAGAGTCGTGAGACCTAGTCTCGCACATCTAGTCCTGTATTCAAGGTCTTTCAACTCTGGAACCAGCTTAGTCATTTGCCTTTGAACTTTTTCAAGTTAAGTAGTGTCCTTCTGGCAGTAAGGGAACCAACTCTGAATAGCGTATTCTAGATTTGGTCTGACTAAAGAACAGTATAGTGATGTACATGCGTCCAAATCTATATGGAAAATCTTCCGCCTTATAAGGCCAACCATTTGATTTCCTTTGGCTGCTACTTTATGTACATTATGAGCTAGTTTGAAGTCACAAGACATGTAGACACCCAAATCTTTCGCAACCTCATGCTTATAAAGTTTTTGGCCATTCGTCTCATTCTCAAAATTTGGATTTCTGTGCCCTACATGAGAAGTTATGCATTTGTCGATACTGAAGTCTAACAGCCACATCTTGCTCCACTCTTCTAATCATTTAAGATCTCTGCATAGATCTAATGTCATCTTCTGAAGAAATACTTTTATAGCTTTTTACATCATCTGCAAAGAGAAGTACTTGACACTTCACTTCGCTTAGTAGGTCATTTACATATATTAAAAATAAGACTGGTCCCAAACTGATCCTTGTGGCACTCCTGAGGTTACTCTTAATCAGTGTGATTTAGTGCCTCTTATTTCAACAATGTGTTTTCGTCCTGATAAAAAGGATCCAATCCACTGTAAGATGCTACCTCTCACTCCATAAACTTTCAGTTTCTTCAATAACCTACCATGAGGTACCGTATCAAATACTTTCCTACTGTCTAAATAATTTACATCCACTGGGATTTGTTTATCTGTAGCTGAAGTCAAGTATTCCAAGTATGTCAGAGTAAGAGTGCTTCTTCATGTTCTAAATCCATGTTGACTATCATGTATAAGGTTGTATTCCTCCAGATGTTGTAGCAGGGCTCTGCTAATTATAATTTCGATATCTTGGATAATACTTACGCTAATTAGACTGGTCTATAGTTGAGTGGGTTGAGCTTTTCTCCCTTCTTGAATATAGGGCACACAGAAGCCAGTAACCAGTGGTCAGGCACTAATCCAGTGTCAAGCGACTGCTTAATCATGTTTGAAACGGGTAAGGCTAATTCATTATAACATTCCTTTAACATTCTAGGGTGCATACCATCTGGGCCTCCAGATTTATTACCGTTTATGTCCTTAAGCAGATCCATTAAGGAAAAAATCTTTTGATATTATTATACAGAAGCTCCCCTACTTACGAACAATCGAGTCAGGAACATTCACAGATATGAACAAAGCTCTACCCATTATCTGTCCATGTATTAATGTATGTATTACTGCCCTGCACTGTTTTATTGCATTATTATTACTGTATTAGAATTCATTAATACTTTATATTTTATGTAGTAGTTAAGTGTCTTTAGCCTAAATACTGTACAATACTGCGTATGTATGTCCTGTAAAGTACTTTTTTTATTACCTAAGCACTACTTACGAACAGACTTCTGAAACCTAATGCATTAATAAGTTGGGGAGTGCCTGTATTACATTAGGTTTGTCCAGGTTAGTTTACCCCCAGTTATGAAACAAGATATTTTAATTTTGTATACACATTTCAATGTTTTTTCAATATCACTCAGGAATTGCAACTTATCATTATTTCTACCACAAGTTCATGAATTATATAATAATTTTTCAATAGTGTTTCTTTAATTTAGATGTTCCATTTTCATTTCACTTAAAAATTACTTCCTTTAACAAAAGAAAAAAAAAACAGATGCACTACACACCTGTAAATAAATTCGTAATATATATCAATATTTTTTTCTCGTGATTTCTTATGTATTTCCAATGTTATTAGTTTCATATAACTTGGAAATTGTTTGTTTGTATAATTTTTTCCCCACACCATATCCCGAAATCCCACTCTCTCCTCCTGTATTGATGGAAGAGAGAAGTAACGTATTACAGAAAATAGAAATTTCTGAAGGAAGTGAATACAATACTAGATTTGATGAAAAGACATCAGAAACACCAGGAAAACATTTGATCAAGTATGAACTCTGTGGGTTGAAAATAAATACTGACTAAATGAAAGGAGTATCTCATCGAGGTTTGTAACGTCAGTTTACTGAAATTTACTTTCCTAGTTACCAAATGCAATTTGATGACTTGCTGTTTTGACAATGGTACTTTTTAAGTAACCTGCCAGAGAGAACTTAGAATATGAGAGGAGGAGTTGGTTAAGGTCAATGTTTTAGAAAATACCTTTGGTTGTGAACTACTGAGTTTAATTTTCATCAATATTTTAGTATTATAGAAGGTACACTGATGCTAACTTAAGTTGTAATTATATCTTGGTGACTCCAGTCATTTTGGCTTAATGTTTTTCTCACAAAATTCAGTTTTTCTTCTCCCTCTCCCAAATCTTTTAATACGCTGTGAGAGTGCAGTTTTACTGATATATGTATTCAAACTGCATCATTGGTAATAAGGTTGAGATTTTTCTCTAAATAGTTTTATGATATGTATGGAATGATTGTGAATTATGATGGAAAAACTTTGTTACCATAGTAAGATAGTTGTGGGAGCCCCCTTGCCTACACCCCTTCATGACCCTCTTCCTATAAACACATTGGTAATTGTTTACTTTTGGACATGTTTATTGAGTTTACATTGTGATGTTCCAGTGGTTTTTGATGTGTTTAAATAGTCGCTGGTATGAATCTGTTTGTGTTGTTAGGTATTGAAATATCCACTCCCATCTCTCCTCCATCAGTAATGTGGAATATAGTGAGAACCTGACGGTTTGGTAGGATAAAACTACAAGTTCTGAGAGAGGGAGAAACCTAAAATTCACTGAAAAAGAATGACACAAGCTAAACATATTTTTTCTAACTGTGGGGCTATTCCACCAGACCTCCATAACTAACCTAGTGTTATGAATAAAATGTAGAGAACTCTGTTTATTTTAACAGGTGGTTCTTCCCTCAGACCCCCAAATCTAGCCTGGGGGCTCCATATAATACTATGCTTCTTTGGCATTGTAGATGTCTATAGAACAAAGATTTTGATTATATGTAGAATCGACTGAGGTTGGAATTTGGGTGTAAAGTAAAATGAAACATTCAGTAGGTTTCCTACTTCTTGATAGATCGTCTGTAATACAGTTGGTGGTGCCTTATGGGCACTGATGGATTCTCAGGTATGTTGTAGATTCAAATCTTGGTTGAAACCAGTTGTCATGTTTTCATATATCCAAATCTTTTATGTATATGGTGGATGTATTTCATATTTAGCAAGAAGGTTCATATTGGTGTAGATTTTAGTACATAAATATCTCCTCAAAGTCTATCAAATTGTAGGGTATGGAGCTACGACTGCATCTAGGATAGTTATCTATCTGGAGCCCATTATCAAAATCAAGACCTCTCAGACTAATAAGAGACCTTTCAGTAACTCTGAGCTTTTAAATGTTATCGTATTCTACAGCCCATTGCTGGATACTTATGTTAAGTTTTTTTTTATCATGTGCTTGTTTTTGAAACCATAATTACAGTACTGTGTTATGTGTGGTCTGTATATGAGAATCTAGTGTTTTATATTGCTCTAGTTCATGATTTTTGCCGTAACTAAGCTTAGAATGTATTGTTCAATTATATTTAGTTAAGTCTCATAACTCTGAAGGGACTCGACTATTTCACTAAATATTCGCTACATGCAAGAGATCTCGTCATGAAATGGTAATGAAAAGAGTGAGGATGCCTAGAGATAATGAGGCTTGCGCTCTCGCCTTTTTTTATTCAGTTATGACTCTATATCATCGAGATAGTGTCATTTTGAAAACAAAAATGTAATGATACTTTTTACATTTAAAGACATAGATAATATAATAAATATTCATATAGTGTATATATATATATATATATATATATATATATATATATATATATATATATATATATATATATATATATATATATATATATATATATATATATATATATATATATATATGTGTGTGTGTGTGTGTGAATGTGTTTTTTCTTTTAACAGACTCTGTCAGCAGCAGTAGAGGGCCCGGCGGTAACATATCCTGTTGGTACTACATTCCCTAAGGAACTTCCTGCAGGAAAAGGTGTTCCCGGATTGTTGGCCCAGAAAATGAAGCTTTTCCAGGTATTGACTTGTTTCTTTCTTGTCCTAGAGTAAATGTGATAACATACTGTTAGCAGTTTTATTTTTGCATATATGCTGATTTTATGTAAATTTCATGTAGAAATGAGTAGTTTGGCTAATGAATGAAGGAAAAGTACTCAAGATAGTGTTCATCTGGAGATAAATGATTTCATGAAAAACAATTATATGTCTCAGTGTTACAACTACGCCAGAGAGAGACTCATTTTAAAAAGTCAAATTGAAATAAGAAAAAAAACAGGTTTTGCTAGGTCTGTGGACTTCTAGTCCAAGATATGAGCTTAGCTAAGTAACAGCATTCAGCATATAAAATATCTTTTTACAATTGTCGTTTTACTTATTGTATTCCATTGTGTGATAGGTTAGGTTAATATTTTATTATATTATAAAATTTAAAAATTGTTCAATTGAATGTATCTGAGTGGAGCACTGAAAATTTAATTAAATTCAATGCCTCTAAGACATAGTTTCTGGCTATCTCTTTATCTTCTCCTCCTGATAACCCTATTGTTTTCGAAACTAACGAAATTTAACCTCTTAATTCTATCAACATATTAGGAATCCATATAGCCTCTAACCTATCTTGGAGGAATCACATAATCCAAATTTCTAAATCTTCATCCGAAAAATTGGGGGTTCTATTTCGTGTCCATCATTACTTTTCCTCTTTACAGTTACTTAAAATCTATAAAGGTCTTATCCGTCCCTGCTTAGAATACTGCTCACACATCTAGGGTGCTTCTTCTTATACTTATCTCCTTGATAGAGTTGAATCTAAGGTGGTCAGACTCATTATTGATCCTTCTCTTACTTCTAATCTGGATTCTCTCTCTCTTTGCCGTAAGGTATCATCCTTTTCCCTTTTCCATTGTTGCTCTGATGAGTTGGCGAGCTGCATCCCTCCCCCACTGCCAAGGCCGCATAACACTCTCCAAGCAGCCTTATCTCACGAGATTTGTATCTCGTGGATTGGTCAGTGCAGCGACTGCTTCTTCCCATCTACCTCCAGACTCTGGAACTCTTCCTCCTTCTGTCTTTCCTAATTCTTATGACCTATCATCCTTCAAAAAGCAGATCTATCGTCATCTCAGGGCTTAGTTCTTCATATCTCTTGGTCCTCTGTACTTTGTCTGTTTTTTCTGTCTGTCATTTTCCTCTGTGTGACATTACCTCATCTCTGCCTTGTCCTTAACCTTTTTCTTTTCCTTCGTCTTGTTGTTTTCTCGTGCCCGGGCCTTTATTGACTAGGGCAGCTATTTCCTGTCCTGGTGTCACACAAAAAAAAATTACAGTATACGATTTTATTCCAAATTCACACAAATGCACAGCTAGCAGCACAGCTGTCTTCGTATTTATCAAGTTGATGGCTTTATTTATTTATTTGTTTATATATTTGGTTATATTGAATGATTATATTGAATTTGAAAAAAAAATTAATTGCTGTAAATACGATATCATTCAAAATACACACGAATATGCAGCTAGCAGCACAGTTGTATTTGTATTTATCAAATGGCTGTACTTATTTAATTGGTTATATTAAAGGATCATATTGAATTTAAGAAAAAAGCTAACACATAGCAGTAAATACAGTCAACTCGCTTTTTACGCATTTCTGTAATTCTCGATATTGGAGTAACGCCTCCAAAAAATAATATTAAAAAAAGATACGAAATGTGCGAGCTACGCGCTTGCGCACGAGAAAGAGCGAAAAACATTTTCCAGTTTGGTAACTAAGCGACCGCCTTTGAGGCAGTGTCCCACCATGCTGTCATATGTTTCAGTCTCTCTTCACCCAGTATTAACCCCAACAACAGCCAGGGGTTTGCTCTCCCCCTTCCTCCTCCTCTTCTGCTCCCTCTCCTGCCGCTTAAGTCACCTCCTCCTTCTCCTACCGCTTGTGTCATCTTTGTTTACATTTGCATATAAGGGTTCGATCTCAGGATGTGTTAATTTTTTTTTTGCTGTATAGTATTTATTTGTAAATCTGTATATCTTTTATACTGTACACTATTTGTATATTAATATAGATAACTACATGTCTTTCAGCTTTGTTATACACTTATAAAATATGTTTTACTTATATTATATCTTTGGCATAGTGTGTTTATGTACGGTTGTGGAACTATCTATGCCTATTATCATTGTTTCTTATGGAAAATGACTGGTTACATTATGCGAATTTTACATTACCCGTGCCTTTTGAGAACCTATCCTCGCGTTGTTCCAAGCGGTGAGTGTACAATTTTTATTTGAAATACACTCGAATATGCAGCTAGCAGCACAGCTGTATTCATATTTATCAAGTCAATGGCTTTATTTATTAATTTGTTTATATTGACTGTAGAATAAAAATACCGAACACAGCCTGAAATATGATTTTATTTGAAATAGTTTGTTGAGCATCGTATAAGAATCTGGCATTTGAAGAAGAAGAAGCACAGCTCATTTTACACTCACCAGCCATATTGTGTCTCGTTTTCGTTTGCTCTTTCGTTCGTTTCGCTCGTTACCGGTATTACTATGTCTCCCAAGTGTAGTGGTGATAGTTGTGATGGCAGTCCTATGAAGAAAAGAACAGCCATCACCATGGAAATTAAATATGAAATAGTAAGACACTCAGAAAGGAGAGTGAAAGTGTAGAGTTTGTGGCCAGTAGGGGTTGGTTTAATCGTTCTTAGAGTTGTGCTAATTTGCATAACCTAAGAGTGCAAGGTGGAGCTGCTTGCAAGTGGTGATGAGAAAGCAGCAAAAGAATTTCCCAGTGTGTTAGTAGATATAATTAGGGAGGAGGGTCACCATCCATTGCAACGCCTCTTCCAGTGTGCATGCTGACCACAGAGTAACAAACAAACATTTATTTCCATTTTTTACAATGGCTATTATTTTACAAACTAAGAGTACACTTACAAGTAGACATGTAATTTAACACATATGTAACTGGGTAATACATACACGTACAGTGAACAGAAATATAGCTAACAAGTGAACAGATGATAATAATAATAATGATAATAACAATAGTATTAATACTCAAGTTAATGATGATAATACAGTGATGATAATGTTATTAAAGTAGAGCATTAGCAATAACTTTTGCATTAAGATACCTGAAATGGAGATATAATAGTAAAGGTAAGACATATTGTACTGTACAGTTTTGTATTACTGTAGTTTTTTATTATTTTTATATTTAGTATACTGTACATGTAGTGTAGTTTTACTGTATCTTTCAATGAGAACTTAGATTATTTCTATAGATTATGTGGGAGAGCTGACCCCTGGTTGTGGTTGGAGTTCATGCTTCGTAGATGTGCTGGATTCAGGGTCATTAGAATCACTTGTTTTTGATGAGAAGTAGGTATGGAGAGTTGCTTACCATTCAACCCTTCTCTTTTCTTGCAAAAGTTCATTGTAACAGGGAACATCTTGCATGACCCTTTTTTACATCAAGCCTGCATGCTCTACAATAGTGAGTGTTTTCATGGGGCGCCCATGATGTGTGCCTGCTGCCTCTTCTTCCTCCTCCTCCTCCTCACGCTGTCAATGAGCTCCATCTCGTCCAAATCCTCAGCAGTCAACTCCCTTGTGTGGGATGCAATCAGAGCATCCACATCCTCCTCAACAACGTTGGAGAATCCCACTCGTTGTGTCAGCTGAACACACTCAAGCTTCATCTTTGCAAGCCTTTCATCGAGATCAAAACACTTGAATGAGTTTGTTAGTTCCGGGCAAAGCTCTTTCCATGCCCCATTCAAACATGACTGTGTTACTTCTGTCCAAGTCCTTCACAAACCAAATGACGTGCTTGATATTAAAGTCTTTCCAGTAATCCTTAACCACATTTTTCTTCACTTCTACACATGAAAGATTGGGGGCATCAGCAGCTTTTTCAAGCTTGGCCATGCTGACGTCAGTCGTCTGTCTGTAAAGGAGTTCCTAAGGTAATGCGATTTAACCAACCGCCCGTTGCGATACTACATCTGAAGCTTTCTGAACTTAAATAGGTCTGTCCAGGACAGTTCGATGTTAAGTCTTCCTTCAGTTACGGTTCTTTTTCTATGCCTACAGCTACACTGAATATTCTTGGATATTCATCACTCATCTTTTATTATCCCTTCGCATCTGACAAGATATTACACTCTCCATCTCTGTTTCTCTTTACTTTATGTATTCTTCGTGCCCAGGCCCAATGAGGGCTGTTTTTATTTATTTATTTTTTTTTTTTTTGACCGTCCTGGTGTCACAATCATAAAAAAAAAAAAAAAAAAAAAATGCATCCCCTCCTGGTCCATTGGTTGGAGTAGTGAAGTTGTATTTGGCAGCAGAAACACAAGTTTTATATTCGGGTTCAAATCACAATTGATGGAGAATGAGTTGGTGCATTATCTAGAATAAAAAGAATTTTGAAGGGTATATCCTGATTCTTGCAGTAAACTTCTAACTCCTTTGGGAGATGACTCAAGAAATAATCTTTAAAACTACTCCCAGTCATGCATCCCTTCTTATTTGCATACCAGTGCACCTGTCGTATCGTTATTGATCTTGACAGGCCAGAGCTACAGCGTGCAAGGTGATAATAGATATTCCAAGTACTTGACACTTAATTTTATTTAGAAGCTACATGATTACTCTATGCCTCAATGCCCCCGTCCCCTTAGGATAATATGCTCTGTGTATAGGCGCTTGGAAGACTCTGCTGCTCCTCAGCTGTGGATTGACCCTTTTGTATCATTATGGGTCATCCAGCGACAAGGGGGAACACCCCATAACCTATAGTGTGAAGTGTGTTGCTTCAAGGACGCCAGTCCAATACATCAGTGCATGTATGTATATGCAACGCTACCAAGTATACACGTGTGTATGTATGTATATGTATAGGTTATATGTATGTAAAATGTATATGTTGTTATGGAAGTTGGCTCTCGAACATAGGGGTGGTAATGTGAGATGCTAATGGAAACAGGTTGCAAACCTGTCATCTCTTTGATAACACTTATTACGTCTATCCATCATGAAGATCGGAATGCGTTACCTAATGGAAAGGGCTACAAACATTTTGCCAACTTAATAAGGAGATGAAAGGGTCCATGTGTAGCTTACTCACACAGGACAACGCATGGGTAGCCGCTAACATTAAGTCACACCGGAAGTAACTGTTTATATTAAACCTTCAGTGCGTGAGGGTTTTCTGAGTGATAAATCATTAGAGGCTTCAGCTTCAGGTCACCCTCAGCGTTAGAACCAAGCATCAGCGTAATGCGATCTTTTGCTGCCTTGTATTCTGAAGCACGTTTATCTTCATTGGAAATATACATTGTCTGTCATTCTTTTCCAGTATAAAGCAGTTTCATTCTTATAAATTATCTGCTTAGCCATATATCCCCCTTCCTCTATGATAGCCTTCAATTCGCTAGGAAATCGTTTTGCCGCCTCCAAATCGGCTGATGCGCACTCGCCTTGTGTTTTGTGGTTGTGATATCCAACCCTACGTTGAAAGTTCATAAACCAGCATGGGCTAGCTGCAAAGGGTGTCACTTCGTCTTCTACCTGCAACTTCAAATGTTCGTGAATCTCACTCGCTTTTTCCTTCACAATACTGTACGGCATGTTTGTTTTTCATTTGTTCTTTATGGTCATCCACAGACATAATATCTTTTCCATTCTTTCCATAATATCCAATCTCGCATACAAAGACTTCGCTGAACTTAAAAGAACACCAGCCTCTCCACTTTTCTTAATTTTTCTGCATTCTCACGGATGGTACGCAACTTGCTTTCACTGAGCTACATCAACTGCTTTATAGCTGCTGTACTCTCATCACGCTCATAACGGGCCAACACTTGCAGTTTTATCTCATGATTTATAGACTTTCTCACTCTTTTGGGAGCAGGAGCATTTGCACAATCTCTTCCTGGTCATTTACTGGCCATGATGGATGAATTAAAATAGAATATGAAGCACAGCAAACACAAAGTTTACCACAATAACAGTTAGAACAAGCGCTATATTCACATGAAATGCTGGGTGAAGCGAGACTGAAGCACATGGCCGCTTTGGCGGAAAATTGGAAACGAGGCTTGCGCTTAGTCTCTAAACTGTACCTTGGTTTTTCTTGCTCGCGTTATTCTTGTAATTTGAATTATTGTAAATTATTATTATTATTGAGGACACGCGTTATTCTAAACTCGCGTAAAAAGAGAGGAGACTGTGTATATATATATATATATATATATATATATATATATATATATATATATATATATATATATATATATATATATATATATATATATATATATATATATATATATATATATATATATATATATATATATATATATATATATATATATATATATATATATATATATATAAAATCACTAGAAACACGTGAATATTATAAATGTTATTGGTTATGGCTACGTAAGGAAATTGAAAGAAATTTTGAGATCCTTCGTACAGTACTTTAAAGTGTATTACTTATCTTCAGAGGAATCTGATTTGTACAAACGAATGAAGTGATATACTGTATATACATACAGAAAACAGGAGAAAAAGAAAGAAAATTATCAATTCACCAAAGGATATCATGTGCTTGACCACACCAACACATGTAGAAAGTTTTGTTTTTGGCATGGACAAAGCGTGAAACCAGATACATTAGATACGGTTAGTGGTAGAAGGATACGGAAACATATTAGTTTGCTAAAAATGGCAGTAACAGTGAACAAAGCACACTAACTTTAACAATAATAATAATTGTAATTATAAAAAGTAATAATAACAATAGTAATAATAATAATAACAATAGTATAATAATAATAATAATAATAATAATAATAATAATAATAATGATAACAAAAATAATAATTATAATAGAAATAATACTAACAACAATAACAAGAACAACATACAATAATAAGGACGAAAGTAATGATATAAGCAATAATCACGAAAAACGAAAAACCAAAAAATAATGATAAAAATGATAATATTAGAAATAGTAACAATAATATTATTATAAAGCTAATAATATCGTAATTTTGAAATTATAATAATAATGGTACAATAGTAGTAATAATAAGATAAAATAAATAATTAATAATAATAACAAGAAATAGCAGTAAAAATAAATAATTTATAGATAAAAAGAATATTATTTTATTTCCAAAATTACTTTTGTCAAAATTGAATGAAGCATACTTGATAATATGGGAACAATTACAAATAAACCATGACTTATGTTAATATTTCGGTACTCAATTAAGTTAATTATTGCACATTCCAAGATGTTTCTAGTAATAATATCCTTACTTCTTACTAAGATTTAGCATTGTTCCAGTCAATATGGTGATTGCAATCAGCATAATACATGAACAAAGTACTCGAAGACTGACAATTTCGAGCGTTATTTTTATGTTGATTGACACGAAACTCTAAGTGGTTTACTAGTCTCGCCAACATACTACTTATCACAATCTTACATGGAATCTTATATGTAATATCAGTAGTGGAAGCAGGACTATTTTTAATCAACATATTTCAATAAGTATTTTCATATTTGAAGACTAAACGGACATTTAATGTTATCAAAATCTTGACCAAGCTATGACATCCCCTGATCGATTGGAGAGAGAGAGAAAACCTGCAATGCATATGACATGTCGTCAGTGTGAATGTGGCATACTGTCTGTACACTGAAAGTGTTAAAAATGTTAGAAACCTCTTCTTTAAATGCTAGAGTAGGGAATTAACACATTCTCTTGAATGTTTATTAATTTTACTCCCAATTCCCAACCTCAATAGACATACAGTAGTGTGAGTGTGTGTTCACTCCCTACTCAAACAGATAGAAGAGAGGTGTCCTACTTCTTATGACTCCTTCAATGGCACAGCCAGTATTGCCTTATGCACATATTGATTGTTTTGTGTGCTGTAGGTTCGAATCCTGGCTAGGGGTAATTATATGATACATGTTTTCACATATATTAATGTGTTTATTGAACTTTGTAGATGCCTATAGAACATATACTGTATATGAATTGCATGCAAACATTAGCCACAAATGAGGTTAGTAGTGACACTTCCAGTTTGGAGAGTTGTAAAATATCTCTTAGTTAAATGGATCTTCATCATATAGCCATAGAATTCCTTCCATTCACTTTTAAAAAGCTCAATTATTGTTACGTCTTGTAACACTTACTTCTGGTTTTGTCTTCTTGCTGGGTAAAATTTGCCTAGTGGATATAGAGCAATATGGTGAATTTTCAACAGTATATTTTTAAATTTTGTAAAATTGCTTTTTCAGGCCTCAAATGACATACCAATCCACTTGAAAGGTGGACCTGTGGATAAAGTTCTCTTCGGGACAACAATAGCCTTGTGCGCAGTTGGACTTGCAGGTTGCCTTCAGTACTTTTATAGCATGTCTTTCCCAAAGAAAAATACAGAATAAGTATGTGGTCTTAATGTGAGTGTTTAAGTGTTTCTGTTCACAGGTAGTGCTATTTTAGTTCTAAAATGCATTTTTGAACAGAATATCCCTATAAATTATAAAACTTTGAACTATGCTGATGCATGTAATTTAGCATTGTATTATATTGTCCTTTATCTCTTATTAGCTATAAATATTGCATAAATAATTAATTCATAATATTCTTTGAGTTTGTATATATATCACATCATATTTAAGGAGAATAATGTATTTAATAAATGTCAGTATTACTTATACAGGGTTTTTTTATGTAACCTTTTTGTATATCTATAAAGTGAATCAATTACTCCTCTTTTTCCCCCCAGGAGAGGTGTACATTCCCTAAATAGTATGGTGATACCCCATATAGTGTTTTCGATTCTCTAAAATGAGCATTGATTTTATAGTGTCTATAGTGTTTTTGTCCAGCTTTTGTTTAGATTATTAGCTTTTTTCAGTTATCTATATAAAGCTTTTTTTGGGAAGTGTCTTATTTCTGTATGTAATTTTTCTCAGAAAATACTTTTTACTAGGTATTCCTCATATCACTATATATTGCAGATTAGCAGGATTTGTTACATTTTGTAGATGAGTTTGTCAGTTATATGTTATATTTGAAAATTATTTAAAGGGAGTATATTATAAGATAAGTTTTGCATATGCTATGACCTTCAATTTAAATGGGAAAGTTTTTAATATATAATGAAGAGAATGAATCAGGCTTTGAAATTACTTGTTTTACAGAAATTAAGAACCTTATCACTGCAGAAACATTAATTCGGTTACTGGAAGCTCTTTTTATATAATAGTTGAGGTCCTTGATAACTTTTGCAGTAGAATATTGAATATATATGGTCGTTACTGTAACACTTTATCCATTAATCTTGTGTCTGAATGTATTTAGGATGCACATGGTAGTACATAGCCTTTTGTTCAGGGAGTATAAAAACAAGTAATAGTGCAGAACCAGCTGCGGCTATCGGGCCTCATTGTAGAATATCCTTTGCCCACCTACCTTGTGGGTGACCCAAACAGGGTGTTGGGGGGGGGGGAATGTGGCAACCCTTTATTCCCAAGTAGCTAAGAGGAGTAGTTGAGGTATGTGTGGATTATGATGAATGCATGTTTCTTGGCACGGTCATTCCCTTCACAAGAGGGAATGGGGCCATGTATATGTATGTAATAGTGCAGAAAAATTTATTGATTTCAAGTATTGCTGTAACAATAGAGAATATGAAATGCCTTCGATATATAGTGTTGAAGCCTAGCACATCTCACATAGCCTGCCAACCTGAAGGATATATCTGGAGTAGTGCCTCTTTGAGTTCAGTGTCAAATTCAAGATCCTCTAACACCTTTTGCAGATGTCTGGAATATCAATCAGCTTCATGTTTTGGGGTAATACTAGACTCTTTCACTCTCTCTTTCAAAATTGCTCCTATTTATTCAGCTGGGTAAAGGTTCAGTGAATTTCCAGGCCATTCAGTTTCACCGAAGAATTCAGTCTCAGAATTCTTAATCAGATTTTGTTTCTCATGAAAGCATGGAGCACTCTTGTGGAGAAATCCATCAGAATATAAAATTCATCCAGACACCTTCAAGAATTGGATCACCTCTTCCTCCAAAATCTTTTTGCGAAAGTAAACTCCTCTCCAGCTCTGTCCCACTTATATGATTTCATTCAAGAGGCATATCACAATGAAGCACAGAAAAATTCAGCGCTCCATGGAGCCTGATACAATTCTTTATATCATTTGGTATCTTTAATCTCTTCCACTTTCAATGCCCACATCCTGTCGTTTTGAAAGTTAGGATGCCAAATGGTCCAGATGAATATTTTCACTTGGCCAGACTTGAAGGTAGTCTTCCTTCTCCCAATGAGGCAAAAAGCCACTAAACCAAAGGCTGTTACAATGAATCCATTGAGCTTTGGAAACGTGTGAAAAGCTTTCATCCCTCCTCACAAGCAATACCAATGAATCTGTTTCTTATTCACTGTCTTTCCTAGGTGTTCACTGATCTCGTGAGCGATGTTTGTATTGCTTCTTTGTCACTTCCCTGATAATTCCACAATGACGTTTTTGCTTTCCTGGGAGAATTTTCCTGATGTACTGAAGACACAGGTCGTTTGGACATTGTCGTATCCCTTCTTCCAGTTGTCAGTAACATAATTTTAACTTTGGCCGAGTTTGTTGGCAATCCACCTCCGGGTAATAAAGGTAGCTCCAACTTTCTTGGTCTCCTGGTAGTCATTTACATGAATTCGGTCAACAGCACGAATAACTTCACTGTCTTCAAATTTGAAAGTCATAGGGACAACCCAGTCAGCAAAGTATATCTGGAAAAAGTGAAGAGTAAAATTAGTAATAATAATGTGCAATGCACGACTCTCTTCTTAATCTCCTTAACCACTTAACCACTGTTCTGTATTGGTCTTCATGACTTATAACTCAGATTGATATGTAGCAGTCACTAATTGTCTTTGGTGGAGTGCTCATCTGGGCATACTTTTCACTACCTGCAACTGTTTAGCATGGAGATGAGGGTGCGTGGTTTAGAGTAGAGTATTAAACTGCTTGAGAGTTGAAAACTAGGTAGTGCTGACAAATAAAAAATCAAGAAAGTTATCTAATAGTTAATGTAGACCCATATATCGTTGGGGATTGATGAGAAAGAATACTCTGTCATTATATATTTAACGTGTTTTTGGAGGCATATATGAGGGATAAGAAACGTGAGGGCTGGAAGTCTATCTTATTCAGAAAATATTTTCTTTGAATTAGCTGAAAGGAGTAGTGGGTATGTGGAGAGTATTAAGATCATTCACTTCCTCACACTCTCGTGATATGTTCTTGACAATCCAGCTATTTTCTTGTGGAAAATGTGTCAGACATGGAAAATAATACTGTGCATAAGGAATTGATGTAGATTGAATAAGTGTTAGACACGTTTTTTTTAAGTTTGGGTGACTGCCTCAATTCTTTTGCTACAGTTGTGACCTTCCAGCTAAGCTCAGCCAGATATGGTGTATTGTTTGTAAGAAATATATTGTATTTGGAAAAGACTTACTTTACATACTCCAGTAATATTGTTCTCTGTCTTGTTCATATTCTTAGGTATTATTCTCTTTGAATTGCAGGTACTGTATACCATTTTTATAGCTCTTGAGATCTCTGCCGCTTTATATACAAAGTAATAACGAGTTTTAGACTTAAAATCCCTTATATTGAGAAAAAAAAATCTATTGCATAAATGCATTATCGTCAATAGTTATCAGTTGACCAGAAAGCAGCAGATCGAGTAATTTGACTGTTTTGACACCTGGGTGTTCATAGCTTCCTAACTTGTTTTTCACTAGTAATTTATGAGTTTGTGTAACATAGGTAGTAGGATCTTCATATTAAATGTTCTACAGAACTGTTCACTAAAAACTTACTTTTGTCATTAATCATAGGTAGAGTGAATGATATACAGTATGCCCAAGCAATTGCTTTAAGGGAGAAATATGGGATTTTATTCAGATTTATTTCATAACTCTTTGTAGTATTTTCTGAGCAGCAATAAAATGCTGATCTCTTGCATGATTGACTTGTGCTTTTGCCATTGTTTGAATATTGCCTGAAATATTGAAGCGAAGATGCAATAATGGACTCTGACTTACGTAGGTAAATGGTTCCATAAAACATTATTTAAGTCAAGCGTACGAATTTCAGAATGAATAATTAACATATTAAATACCGGTATATATGACAGATTTAATATTAGAATTGGAACCAAAATTACTATAATCATTGAAATATTAAATGCTGTAAATGTGAACATATTAAATTTAAATTTATTGTAATTTGGAGACCCTTTATGTTAGTATGCACCTCCTTATGTGGGATCTACTTAAGCAGAGGCTCGTCTACTTGTATATCTTCTCTTATCTCTTCTTTTAAAACTGCACCATATTGCTCTATAGCCAGCAGACTTACCATGTACGACCCATAGCATCAGTCACCCATTGGGATACTACAGCTGAAGGTCTGTTAGACTTAAATAGGACTGGCCTGGGCAGCTCAGTGTTAAATATTCCTTCAGTTACTGATCCTTTTCTGTGCTTACATGTACACAGAATATTCTTGCATATTCTTTACACGTCTCATATTATACCTTCACATTTGATAAGTCACAACACTCCTCATCTCTTTTTCTCTTTGGTTTATGTTTCTTCATGCCAGGCCCGAAGAGGGCAGTTTATTTTGCCCATCCTGGTGTCACATCCACACACACACACACACACACACACACATGCATAAAAAAAACACTTAGCTACAACTGAACAAAAAATGGGCATACATACAAAAATGAAAATGTGACAACCGCTTTTATGTTTTGTTCTAGATACATCTGTTCTTAATTAAATACGCCAAGATACCTTATTCTGCATCTTTTTTATATTGAAGAGCAAGATATATATATATATATATATATATATATATATATATATATATATATATATATATATATATATATATATATATATATATATATATATATATATATATATATATATATATAGTGTTACATCGCATAGATATTATTTTTTTTTTAATTAGATATATTTTTTTAGTTATGTATACGAAGTTTAGATTTTTTTGCTGACATGATACTGTATCCATTTTTGAAGCTGGGAGGTTGGCCACTTTGAAAAAAAAAATAGAAAACAAAATGCACTGTTGGAGTAAAAAATCATAAACTTAATGAATCGTCTAATAATAAATGATAAATTGAAATGTTATAAAACAACGACACAATGAAGCTCCCCAATTAACATTGATGAATATTTTCATCTTCTCCCCTCTTTGTCCTTCTTTCAGTTCCCCTCCTGAACCCATCATCATCTCCCTTTCCCCTTTTATCAGCTTTCCCTTCTTCCCCTTTTTATCAAATGTTCTCTTTCTCTCTCTCTCTCTCTCTCTCTCTCTCTCTCTCTCCCTCTTACTAATCCTTCCCAGTTATTCTTCTATTTCCACACCCTCTACTTCCTTACGCTATCTTGTTTCCCTGTTTCATTCTCTCCCATTCCTTCCTTATTGGGTCTTCCCCTGCACTCTCTCCCTCTTCCTTTTGTCTTTCATATCTAGAATCTGTTAAGAATCTTTTGAAGATAATATATGATTATAGAACAAAGTAACCTTCCCACAGTAAGATAAAGTATTATAAAGGTATATAAATATTGCGAGTAAGATGTGTAAGAAAGATTATATAAAAATATTGAAGTATTGTATTCTGAAATGTATGAAGAAACCCTCATTCATTTTAAAAATTCTCATTTAGTGAGTACCCAAACCATATCCCGAATGGTGATTGCTGATATTATATATCATTAACACTTGATGGTGGTATTACTAATATATTTGAAGCTCCTCTTGTGGAAACCATGCTTAAAACATCTGCATATTGTTACTATTAGCTTTCAAACTGCTGGTTACATTATATGTGGTTTTGTGAGAAACTAAAGTTGATATTTAGTCACTAACTTTCTCTACATTATAAGTGGGTAATCATGTTTGCTATGTGTAACATAACTGGGTGTGACTGATTAGAGTAATGGAAACCTGTTTTATTTTTTTCATGCAGCTTTTTCACCTTTTTTCCGGACATATTGCTGATTGTGGCAGAAGGTAATGAGCATGAAAAAAAAAAATTATAATTGCAAAACACAGAGCTATTATGTCTTATTAGCTATTATCTCTTTTTTTATCAACTATACTATCTAAAGTATAGTTGATAAAAAAAAAAAGTTGCAAGATACCTCTTACAGTGCATAAATGATAGAATAGAAGGTATAAATAATATTTTGTTCATGAGATGGTGTGTTAATTACTTTTTGCTCAAGGTTGAAAAATATTTCTAGGTGAATAATGTTCCTCGGAAAATTTTGCTTGGTTTAGATAATGGACCTGGCCAACCAATGACTCAACGACATCTCCCCTAATGTCTTTTTGAAGTATCTCACCTTCAGCATGACCTCCCAACAGCAATCCTTGGATCAGGGGGTTATCCAAGTTCAGGGCAATTATCTTGGACGTACATTAGCTCAAGTAATCAGTGCAGATAATACAAATCCAGAACTTCTAATGCGAGAGTTTTAGAAGAATTAATATAATTTCAGTGCTAATACAGATTTAACAGGAGAAATCAACAGTGCATCTTGTTCTAAATATTCCTGGGTGTATTCCTTAATTGTCATTTTTGCATAAGAGCTGGGATATAAAATAGCTGAAAAGGATAAGGATGAATTGACCAGGAGCATAGCAGAGAACTACCCAATGAGCTTAATACCCTTGTGTCAATGAGGATTGCGTATAGTAAATGGTAAGACATTGAAAAAGCCAAGGAGGAGCGAACCAAATGTTTCTCGGCAAGTGGCATACATAAAGCTACCCAAGCTTATACACTGCTTGATGTTGATGATGCTTTCACATTCTGTTGAAAAATCCACAAAGATAAGAAAAGGTAAACCGTTAAACTTCATTTGATAGATTTATGATAAGACGAAAACGATATCAGGTAAATCTAAAACAAACAAGACACATTCTATATCATCATTAGCTTATATCTCTCTCATCCATTACAGTACCCACTCCTGAGTCTGAATTATGACTTCAAAGATCCGCCTCTTGTGTACTTTTAGTCTCTCTCTCGATAGATAGATAGATAAAGACTCCCCTTCTTACAAACAACCGAGTTACTAACCTTCACAGATCTGAACAAAAACCTACCCATTATCTACCCCATGTATAAATGTATGTATTACTGTACTGTACTGTATTATTGCATTATTGATACTATATTAAAATTCATTAATACTTTATACTTTATGTTTTGTTAGTAGTCAAGTGTCTTTACCCTAACTACTATAGAGTGCTGTACATGTATGTACTGTACAGTACTTTTTTCCCTAATCACGACTTACGAACAATTCTACTTACAAATGGACTTCTGAAACCTTATCTCGTTTGTAAGTTGGGGAGAGTATGAGTATATATATATATATATATATATATATATATATATATATATATATATATATATATATATATATATATATATATATATATATATATATATATATATATATAAAAGTACATTACCATATGTGAAAACATGATTCATATTTTAAGCCGACTGGGACTCGAACCTACAACACATAATTACTATGCTAAGGCACTACCACCTACACCACAGAAGGTTTAAAAGGGAAACAATCATTACAGTAGGGATGAACTCATTCTATCTGAATGCCACTCTGTTCATATTACAGTTTCCCCCAACCTCGCTCGTGGCTTTGTTTTTGCATTTAATTCAAATCTCAATCTAATTAGGGATCAACAATAATCAAAGAACCACATTACCATAAGTGAAAAGATGAATCATATTTTACCCCGACTCGGTAAAATTAAATGCGAAAACAAGGCCATGAATGAGGTTGGGGGAAACTATAATATGAACAGAGTGGCATTCAGATAGAATGCATTCATTACCCAGTATAGCACATAAAGCTGTAAGGTTTGTTTCCTTATTAGACCTTCTATGATGTAGTTGGAAGCACCTTGGCATAGTATTATATATATATATATATATATATATATATATATATATATATATATATATATATAATATATATATATATAATATATATATATATATATATATATATATATATATATATACTCTTCCCAACTTATGAATGAGTTAGGTTCCAGAAGTTTGTTTGTAAGTAGAATTGTTCGTAAGTTGTGTTTAGGTAAAAAAAAGTACTGTACATTATATGCATATGCAGTACTGTACAGTACTCAGGCTAAACACATCTAACTACTACATAAAACATAAAGTATATAGTGTTAATGAATTTTGATACAGTAGCAATAATGTAATAATACAGTACAATATAGTAATTAATACATTCGTATACAGTATAATGGGTAGGTGTGTGTTCGTATTTTTGAATGTTCGTAACTCAGTTGTTTGTGAGTAGGGGAGCTTCTGCATATATATATATATATATATATATATATATATATATATATATATATATATATATATATATATATATATATATATATATATATATATATATATATATATATATATATATATATATATATATATATATATATATTATAATAATAATAAAAATAATAATGACAATATACATGGGGTCCTCAACTTACATCAGAGTTCCGTTCATGAAACGTGATGTAACCCAAAATATGCACCTATGCTAATGCAGTAGTAAAGTTTCTCCCTTTTCCATGCATTTCACTATCTCTAATTTCACTTCCATGGTGATAGCTTTCCTTTTCTTCAATGCACTGCCATCAGAAGAATCCACTTTATGCTTGGGAAACATAGTACTGGCCAAAAAAAAAAAAAAAAAGAAAGCAAAATAGTTTATGAGAGATGCGTTGTAACCATGAAACATCATAATTCGTGGACATATTAACCTAAGGACCCCCTGTATATATATGATATGCAGAACAGGATATATAACTACTACACTGTGCTTACTGCATTAAATTATACATATATGTACTTGAAAAAATTCATCAAGGTAAGAAACTTAGGGCTTTCATTAGTTTGGAAAATTACTACATTGTGTAACTTTTCTTAAAATATGTGAGAAAGGTGGCAGCAGCAGCATCAGTATGGTCCATATTGATATTTCTTTTTTATAACTACTGTTTTAAATTCATATTAAGCTACCTTAAGAAGATGCCATTAACTGTATCTGATGCCCTTTCCCGTTTTACCTCTAAATCAATGGTTCTTAACCTGGTTGATATTGCCCCCTTGGGGTCGCTGAGCTTGATGAAGGGGCAATAAGTTCTTGTAGGCACTGAGGGGATGGTGAGCTAACATAATACAGTTATATTTTTACTTCAATAGCAATTCTACAATACATGACAGGACTGTCATATTTAATCAAATAATACAAAAGCTTAACATTGAAGACAATAAATGTTGATAAAGATTACATTTAAAATAATGCACACCATTACTATCAATAAATTTATTCACATATCCTGCCTTTCCCAAATGAAGGGGGGCATTGGGCTATGCAAGTAGTTGAAAGTGGGCACTGCACAAAAAAAGGTTACGAACCGCTGCTCTATATCATACAAAAAGTCTAGCCTCTTGCAACTTGTCCAACTATCAGTAAATTCTTTTGAATATAATTTCCTTGTGTGTATTTTTATATGTTTCTCAAACGAAAAAGCATTTTTACTCGAAGAAAACTAGAGAAATTCATTTGATGTATAAGTTGCCTATTGTTTACTGTATGTGTTGGGGTGCCTATTCTGAGTTACAATGTATAAATTTGTGCTACTAGATTGCAGGTTATAAGTATCTGTGATGGGGTACATACTGCCTCTTTTTTTTTTTTTTCACTTGTCTCTATTTGCAGGTGGACACAGACAGATTGAAGCTGGGGAATTAGGCTGCATGAACTCTAATGCGAGTCTGTCACCTCACATGTCATACGTTCTACCACTACGCTGTGGCAGTCCCTCAGTGTTATTGCTCTCTGTTGCAGTTTGTAAATTAGCTCTTCTAAATCTAAGTTTTCCAGGATTTGTGATGGGGTATCTAACAAGTTACCTTGTATAAATTAATTGTACCAGACAAGATTTTAAGTATCTGTAATGAAGTATAAATTCAGTTGGGTTGTATAAAGTAGCTCTCCCGTATGAAATTTTAATTGGATGACTATTCTTGGTTAGAGTATATGAAAAAGCTCTGTCAATAAAGAAGCCTTCTGTATATGCCCCTTTTATATTCTGTATGTAATGGATACTTAATTTTATACAAATAACTGGCATATTTTTTTTTTCCAAAAGCATGCACGTCAGAGATGTGAATGAATTTTCTTAATGTGGATGATAATATAATCTTACTAAAAAATGCCGAGTATTAGGTATAATAATTACATGTTTTTCAACAAGTATTGTCTTCAATATTTAGCTTTTGTTTTATTTCAGTAAATATAACAGCCCTGTCATGTATAATAGAATTGCTATTGAAGTAAAATATTTATTTTATTAGTGCCCCCAAGAACTTACTGCCCCCTTCATTAAGCCCAGCGCCCCCCAGGGGGCTCTATCGCCCAGGTTAAGAACCACTGGTCTAGATGCTTCAGAGAGATCTATTTGCAATACAAGGCAAATACACCCTGCAGTACACAGACATTTAGTATCTATCTGCCTATTCTATCTCAATTAGTGTTGGTAATTCCTTAAACATACTTGTTAGGGTGGAGAAAACGTGCCAAGCAAGAATTCATGTGTTGGAAGGTTATCATGCCCCTTATATTTTCCAACCTATCCCAAGACCCGTTGTTGGGTGACCAAGACTATTTGTTAAGCCTTTTTATTTAGAATGTTTTCTCTGTAATATTTCTCAGTTGGATGCAATAATTAAGGGTTTGTGTAGTCTAGAAGTAATTACCGAATAGCCCAAGCAGCTCTGTATCCCTGCAATATTATTGGAGAAATCAGCTTATTTATGCCATTCACCAGCATGGGGTTCAGAGTACTGTATTATATTCAAGGAAGATTGTGTTTTTTGTTGTTTTCTTTCTGGTTTTCTGTCCCTCAAATGTTTGTATGCCTTTGCTTGATATTTGTTCTTAGAAGTAAATGATTACTTAATTTTCAAACGAAGTCACTTTCATCTGTCTTAATAATCTATAGGTTGTACCTGCCTAAATAATTTTCTCGAATCTATGGAATAATCAATTGCTACCTCTATATCAGCAGATGCTGCCTCATCCAGTACTGTTTTCATATCCAAGACAGACTCTCTTTTAACTTGCCTCAACAAATCATGACTGCCTTTAAAATTACATCTCTCACACCTTGTGCCTAAAGCTTACTAAACAAGAATATCAAGTCATATGGTGTTTGGCTTCTAGTTATTGGATCTTAAGATTCTCCTATTTTTCTAGTGTGGTATGAATAAGTGCGTTTCTCATGCTTGCGATACCAACCACATATTCAGCAGTTTAAAATATATATATATATATATATATATATATATATATATATATATATATATATATATATATATATATATATATATATATATATATTCTTTTCTTTTTCCACAGTGTGCACATAGCTAATGTTGTGATGTGAGTATTATTTGCTTATGGTACTATTTATTTATACACACTCCCCAGCTTACAAACGAGCTAGGTTCCAATAGTTCGTTCATATGTAGAATTGTTCGTAAGTAGTGTTTAGCTAAAAGAAAGTACAGCAGAGTACATACATATGCAGTATGTATAGTACTTAGGCTAAAGACATGTAACTACTACACAGGGATCGTTGATTTATAATGTCCTGGAGTTACGATATTTTTGGTTACAACATATCTCCCATAAATTATTATTATTATTTTTTTTATTTTTGGCCTGTATTATGTCTCCCAAGCATAAATCAGATTCTTCTGATGGCAAGAAAAAGAAAGCCATCACCATGGAAGTGAAATGAAACACAGCATAATTCATGGAAAAGGGAGAAACCTTACTACTGCATCAGCAGTAGGACTGTTTCAACTTAAAATTAAATTCGAGTTACATCACTTTTCAGGAACAGAACCCTAACGTTAGTCGAGAGCCCTCAGTATACAGTAATACATTTTAATACACTAATAATAATGTAATAATACAGCAGAGTATAGTAATACATACTTAAATACATGGGTAAATAATGGGTAGATTTTTGTTCGTATCTGTGAATGTCCGTAACTCATTTGTTCGTAAGTAGGGAAGCATCTGTAAATGCAAGTGAAAATATAGCTTGCACATGTCAAATGGAAGTTCTCTGCCTATTAATATTCCTAAAGATGCATTGGTTTGCATGAATTTCCTTGTACGAGTCATGAGAAATAAATCTCTGTTAACCCTTTCACTGAATAATTAAATTTCATGGTCATTCTCGTGATTATGTTAGTTATTCACCAAAAAATAAAACTGACATTTTCTGCTTCTGTGATTATTTTCCAGTATCTTCTGTAAGCAAAGTTTTCACATCTCTCATTAACATTGTTTGATTTTTGCTCCGTAGACAGATATTTGATGAAATATGTAAAAAAAAATAAGAAAATTGGTGATAAATTGTTGCATAGAGTAAAAAAGACCATTCTGAGTGCATATACTCATCAACAAGGCAAGTAGTTGTGGTGGTGATCCATAGATGGTAGTACATACTAGATCAGCGAGGGTGACCTAGTACGTACTAGGATTTGTGAAGTCACCGAGGGTGTATCTGCTTTGCACAGCATTAGGAGAGGTTTTTTAAAGCTGTAGGGTAAATCCACTTTCTGCAGTTACCAGTAATAAAATTTTGAGTGAATATATCCGCTTTCTGCAGCAAGAGGGTTAATGGAGTTACTGATATATTAAAACTGAGTCAATACACCTCAGTATTAGGTTTACTCTGTGGATATCTGGCTATTTTGATCCTGAGGATGTCTGGGGTTTGTAAATAATACTGAAAATGCAAACATTTTATTTGAATATTGGAAATGAGAACAGACATAGTCATGCATTTTTTTTTTAGAGGAGCTATTGGCTCCCTGAAGGGCTTATCATTTCCAGAGATGTGCCCAGTTGGCAGGGATAAGATGACACGCCAGTCATCTTGTCGATTTCCCCCCCCTAGTGGGGATATATGTGTAGAGAGCAATATGTGACTACACTTTTGGCCAAAAGTACAAGCATCTTTTGACTCAATGCATACAGGTATTCTGGATGATTATGCTTTTACTATCAGTTAATGCAGATTTGTGTTTTAGGCCTCTTACTTGATCAGTCTGCATCACTTCAAGCACCACCTCAGTGGGTCCCTTCAGTTATTATTTAATTTTATCACAAAATAAGTGTTATTACTTGTTAGTCCAATTCTATCATATTTTGATGGTCATGATCAGAGGCCAGATGTTGTGTTGCCTGTACCTGGATTTTCTTACCACATATAAGTTTATATCATGAGCATTCTTGACTGAGACTTTACATATAGATATTAAGAAAATATTTATCATAAACTGTCACAGGCATTAAATTAATTTGTATTGATTCCTTAGGAGTTTCTGAATGATACTTATAACTATTTAAAATCTGATCATGATATACTTCATCTAAGTTTATGTAAGCATCAGCTGCATGATATTTCTGTCGATATAATATTATTATTGAACTGAGCATAGCATTATTATCTATGGTAACACTTTGCGTCCTTATATCCAAGTGGAAGGGAAACTATTCCGTATTTGACAAGAATTTGCTGAGGTTGATATTAACCATTCTTATAGTTACACAGAAAAATCAGCTGATGAAAAATATTACAATGACAGTCTGGTCAAGGCCTATGGGTACGTTGTAATTTACTACAGGGAATATAATAATGGGCTTCCCAGGGAGTCTTTTGACCTAAATATTACAGTAGTAATTTCTAAATGTCTTTCTCTCTTTAATGAAGTCCTCATAGTGCACAATTTTTGAATAATTTTATAAACATATGCAAATAAATGATAGATCAACATCCAAGCTGGGCTACCCTATTTTGTGATATTGTTAATCCCAGCCAAAGTGAGAATTCATAATATATAGTGCTTCATTATGAAGATATCTATAATATTCCTAGATGCTTCTGTTATTCCAGACATTGAGTAGCAGACAATAGTGATATACAAATTAAAGACACCGATTTGATAAGTGCTTTTGTTAACTGCTTTTACGGAGTGATTGGACAAGTCAGTAGTAATTGTCATATTATTTCAAATATATCTCTGCCCCATGACCTAATGGCTATAACAGTATATTTATAATTGTTTTTCCACAAAATAATTTGTATAAAATTTATTGATAGGTAAAGTTTTATCTGTCTTAACAAGCATGATCTGCATAGTTGTGCAATACATATAGAGTAATTTAGAGGTATCTAAATGGCAGGTTAAGTTAGGTAAGGCAGCATTTTCTCATGTGTTTTAAGTAACTCATTTCAGATGTGACAGATTTCCTAGCATTATCCTCTTATTAGTTAATCATGGCCTTTACGTTGAAAAATTTTGTGCAGTTTTTTCAGTTTATTATATAAAACTAAAAGAAACTATATCAGTTATGTGCTTGTACACAAAGCTTAATCTATAACTGACAAATTTTACTTTTAAGTCCTTCATTACAAAGCAGAGAAATAAGTTTAGGATTATCAGCTAATATAATTTTCTTTGTCAGACTATACTGTAGTACTGGAGTAGTTTTTGCTTGAACTTTGGATAGGGTGTTTAGGAAAATATAACTATTGGATAAACTGATAAATGTGTAAAGTTCAACGATACATTTGTGTAGTAGAATTGATGTCTGATATAACATATTGTGTGACAGCTATATTAACATGAATTACATGTACTTCAATGTTTCAAGAGGCAGATAAAATTCCAAACATTTAATCTCAGTAATCAAAAATTATCAAGAAAGGAACGGATATCTTCACATATAGAGCCATATAATTATTATATTCTTTACCTATTTTGCCACAAAGTATTGCATCTCTCAATTATTTGTATAACCTAGTATAACTGAGTTGGCTAGAGTGAGGGACGATATAAGAAAATCAAGTAATTGTTTAAGTTCCTTCAATAAATAGAATTTCAATTTGATACTCGTTCCTAATTTTTCATACGAAATTTTGGTATATTTCTTCAAGCTTCAACTGCTAAGTGTGCTTGCGGGTTTTTTTTTTTTTTTTCCAAAAATACAGTGTGTTAGTGAAGGTAACAATGTTAAAAATGGCCCTGCTAATAAGTTATGTTGATTTTTTCCAGGTGATAAGATGTATGACTAGAACAGCTATTTGATGATATATTTCTTTTAACTCGGGTTTTTAGTAGATTACTGCAGATGTTAACAGCCTGAGCACTGTTTATGATGTTAATGTAACACGCCAACACTATTAGGTACAAGCAGATATTGTGAAGGAAAAATGCCCAAATATAGTAGTGCAATCATTATACTGGAGGATGGAAAGGAGTTACTACGCCATCTTGAATATGCTTATATAGAACCCCCCAAGTAACTCAAGAAGGAGGACCAGTTTGTGCATCAAGAAGGATATAGTAGCAATGGCAACAAAGCACCTTTAGAAAGCTCAAAACAATAACTACCGAACTTCTAAAATATAAGCAAGATACACTTCATAAACAAAATTAAGAGACATCCAAAGATTAGAGATTCCTATTGCCTAACAAAGTACAGAAGTGCAAAACAGGCTCCTATAGAATCAGCAAGGAGGAAGACTCTGAACTTTGAAGCAATGTTATTGGTAGAGATCAAATTATTCTTTCTCAATTACAGGAGTGTGCAATTGTTTGGGAATCTTATCTCCAAAACTTTGCTCCCTTGCAGAAACTACCTCAAAAACTATCCATGGTGACTCTTGACATCTCAAGCACAATCATTGGTTTGATTAAATTTGGGACTAAAGAACCATTACAATAAAAGATGAATTAAATAAAGTATAAGACATTTTATAACCATGGAAGTGCTGTCAATTTGCAAGGAATAAAAAATAAAACCTGATTTCAGTTTCTAGCACCCACTAACAATGACAATACACCAGCTAATGAAAAAGTAAGGACTATATCTGAATATAAATGAAGCAAAACCAGAAGCTCACATCATAAAATAAAAGAAAGAAAATTTTAAATCAGACTTGCTTGCTTTAGGAGGAGCGTCCATAGAGGAGAAAATGATGTTCAAACAGAAACTGAGCAAACAGCATAACCAGCTTTGGTGTTGAAGCCATAAGCATGCTGTTAGGAAGGAAAACTTATTACTAGCCAATACTATGAACTATAAAGTAAATAATTCTACTCTGTTGAAAATGAGAAAGTTGCTTAAACAAGCAACGCTTGGAATAGATACCTCCTACTAAATCAGCGAATTTGAAAGATAATTCCAACACTCCAGTGATAGAGCTACATCCAGGGCATAGCATGTAGCTCCTAAGAGTCCACTATGATCTGTCCACTCCCCAGGCGGATATCTTCTCAGTATGTGGCTGTCATTGAAATTATTTTTTTCTTCATTCCTGCTTTAGCCTGGAAGTTGACTTTCAATGCAAAGAGAAGTAATAACTTTACTTCAGATTAATAGAAATATATTTCTTGATGTCAAGATAAAGGAACAGATTACTAGGAATACATTTGTTGATGTCAAGATTAATAAACCAAAAAATGGGCCCCACTTTGATAGGAAAGATAAATAGTCTATATTTTCAAGGAATATCAAACAGATTTTTCAGAAGCATGATTGTACTCATTTTCTTTGGTAAGTGAAGCCTCTGTAATTGTGTATATGATATATAATACTCTTATTGTTATGCAAGTTAATATACTCTTCATATTATAGAATATAATTTTCGAAGTTTAGCTTGAGAAGCATTGTTTCTGGGAGGTTAGGTGCTTAACAGTTGCAGAAACATTTTACTATGTGTATTATTAACAATTAGGAGTATCTAAATTGTAGAAAAAACAGTGGCTTTGCAATGGGGTAATAATGGAGTCGCAATTTAAGTAAGGTTCAACTTACAAATTTTGGAAGTTGATATCTTCACTATTAATTTAGCATGAACAGCTACGTCTTGTTTGTAGATAAATAAATACTTTAGACAGAAGATTAGATAATACTGAAAATAGTTACAAGTGTAAGGATATCATAAGTAATAGTATGTATACCACAAGTACTATTTTCCTCCATCCAAAATAGTTTGCAATTTCATTTTACTGCTCTTTTATTTCATATCATGTGATACAGCCTCTATATGAATTTCGTTTTTTGAGAAAAAGAAAAGTCAATTACTGCTCAGAACTACTATTTAATGCCTGCCACTTTGGTATTGTTAACAATCTGATATCTTAGCACAGACTATCTATTAAAGTATAAACGATTCAGTGGGGCAAAATTTCTGGTATGTTTATCAGCCACCATTTTAAATATATTTGGTTTTGCAGAGTAAGGCAGAAATTTTGTTTTTTGCCTTATATACCTCAATTAATGCTAAATATTATCCTACATGGTTGGGGAAAGTGTTGCTTTCATGTTCCCTACATGCTGTAGGAGCTGGCAAGTGTGAAATGGTAGCACTGCTACCACCCCTTTTTGTTCTATGGCCACCCTACTAGCTACAGTGGAATAGGGAAGTATTAAGTATTAACAAGAAAATTTATTTTGCGAAGAGTATGAGCGAACTGATCTAACATATATTTTAAGATTACAGCAATATATTTTTTCAACAAAAATTATAAAAAAAAACATTAAATTCTTAGTCTAGCAGAAGATCAATGACCAAGATAATGTATATAGTACACGAGATCCCATGGATTTTACTCAGCGAGAATTGAAACTAAATACAAAGTGCTATATGGCAAAATATTTATTATATGACTCTGTATATATGATTGGTGTGTAATGTATGGAACTTTTTTCTATCATTTACGGTATCTGTAAAGATCTATGGTTATCAGGAAACTGTTAAGTACTGCACATCTGAATGTTGGCTAAAGAGAAGTGGATTAAACTAGAGAATGAAGGCAATATAACGGTCCTGGGAGAGATAGAGTGCGGAGGAAAGAGGTGTATATTGCTTTGGATGAAAATATGCTATTTGAAGATAACTCATCCCCATGCGGTACATTAAGCTGTGTATGCTGAACCTGGGGTAGCAAGCTAAATTAATGAATATGCCAAGTAGACTAAGTTGACGGTATGCAGTACATGGGCATTTAAGGAACCCAGGTAAAATTATAGTGCAATACTTCCAAATATCGGTGGTTTTAGGCAGATGGGGTGGATAGCAAAGTAAGTTGTTACTGCTGTTCTTATTATGCAAAGTATTCATTATTTAACAACGTTGAATTCTGTTGTCTTCAATTTTTCTATAAAATACTTTGAGTAAGCTTGGTAAGAATGCCAGAAGAATTACGACTTAAAAATAATTCTGAAAGGTATTTGGGAGGGACTAAAGAAATGTGACTTCCTCATTTTATTGAAGATTTACTGTAATACACCTGTATTTCTATAATTTTTCATTTTTATTCTAACCCAAACTTCATATGTTGGTCTAGACCTTGAAGGCTTTAGTCAACGTGTACATAATCAGGGATTGTGAGCCTTAAAACACACTTAATAACATTAAAGCTGTAGAATCATCTGCATGGTTTTTGCTACAAGGTATCACAAAAACTTTCATATAAATATAGCCTATGTATATGTACATTATATATTGTGAAAGGTATGTTCATTTGCATATAATGAGGCCAATGGTTTACTTTTAACACACCATTAACACTTGTAAATATAAAATTATAACAAAGGAATGAGACAAGCTGATTAGAGCATAAAGGATATCTTCTTGTAAAATATAAGTGCCAAGAGGCCCAAAATCCATGAATATTTTCACATCTCTGGAGGGATTCTTTCTGGACTGTTAACTTGCAAACTCGCATGAAGTGGAGAATACATTACTGTCGACACAAAAACAAAAACAAAAATTACATACAGGAGCTAGAATATTCTACACGAGACAACCAATAAAAATGGACTCAAAAAAAGCATATGCAAGAAATATGTGCAAGTGCAACTATATTTAAATTCCCTAATTAAATAGGCAGTACATGTGAATGTTCTTTACACCTACTTCATGAAGCTTCAATGAACAGTCCAGACCAGGCAAATTACATATGACTTGGTCAAAATTTGTACTTCCACACAAATTCAAGTAAACTTTTATGTGCATGAAAACCTGCGAGAGGAGGGGTGACAAGAAGTTGGCTAAAAGAACATTTAGATACATTGCTACTTAACCATGCATACATGTGGAAGGAAAATAAACAAATCAAGATGTACAAACTCAGGAAAACCAATAATACTACAGTTGGGTTAAAATATCAGAATGTAGCATATCTTTTCACATTTTTAGTGAAAAAGTGTTGTCCTACAATCAAGAACTGTAAAGTATAAGTTGTAACATTTACAAATACAGGGATAGTCTTAATTTTTTTTCTTCTTGTTAAGTTTACCATATTTTGGGTCTGATCACATACTCCTCTCATAGGAATTCTTTGCGGCTAAATACCAACACAAGTTATTCAAAAGCTGCAATCTACAGGTAGCATGAAAACCATATCATTACATTATTAACGGTGGATTTCTGCAGCCAATCAGAGCAGTTTTCAGCCACCACAGCACCAAGCTTGTAATATAGTCCAACCAATTTTTCTCCCTCTGTATCAACTGGTTATACTGTAATAACTACCAAGAGAAAATTTCAATTCACTTGTGAAAAATTGATTCTTGAACAGACCGTGATATTTCAAGACACATTATGAAAGAAAGCCAAAAATAAAATTTCAATTCACGAGCTGCCAATTCCCAGAGTAATTTTTAGATCCAGTTGTGAGCCTAAAAGACTTACACAGACTATATACTATGTAATACTAAAAGAAAATATAATAACTGACTAAGGAGAGTTGCCATTTATTCATGTCATTAAGAAAATAAAGACAGCAGCAGCTTACCTTCAAAGCTTGCATTTAATAATATGCATAATATTCGAAAGGAATATACACCACAAATAAATAAAATTGATAAGACCTAAGCTTTAAGTGGGGTCCACTCACTCTATACCGAAGGTCCAGAGATCAAAAAAACGGACTTGAGAATATACCATATAAGATCAGCATCCCAAGGGCAGTATTATCTTCAGCCTATTTGATCATGCAATGTCTAAAGACACGACCTTCGAGGGAATACAACTTCAGCTATGAGAAAATACATGACAGAAAACGTCAAATGCAGTTTGCACTTGGGCAACAACTTCAATACGAACAGTTTAATATGCAACTTTTTGTACCAAGCGCGATGTTGAAAATATAACTTATATACATAGCGAGGAGATGGCCTACACTGACAGTCTAACTAAATGTAGATACCATTTACTGCATGAAGAAGGCAGTATTATGCATTGCAAAGTTAAAGTGTTACAAGTCCAAGGACAGGTCAGTAGAAAGATAAAAAGTATATATATATTATATATCTTAAAAATTAAGAACAATAAAATGATCTATAACACTTTACTCTGTTACTAAATAGGTATTCCAGAGTGTAGTATTCCTAATCCTTCATCGCCACCAAAAAAATAAACAAAAAACTCAGATCTTTTGTATGCAACGAATACATCAACTTCAGCAAACAGCAGCAAATGATGCCAATATAAAGTCCTGCTTCAACTCTCTTAATGAAGCAACTTAGAATTTAAGCAGAAAACTTTACGAATGTCATGAAACTGACAGCAATTTCTCTGGATAATGTGGCATCCTTAGATACATTTTTTGAAAGAAATCTAAGTATACTTTTTTAACTTAAAAGAGAACATATATTTGTAAAAAACCCTACCTTTCAAACCTCTAAAGAAGCATAAGATGCATCTGAAATAATTATACAAGAATTTACTGTACAATGGTGAAATCCTTTTCCACTCGAACTATCTACAATACTCATCCTAAAATATATAACGTAAAAAAAAAATCTGTCATCTTCATTGCTGTGGTAGTGATATTTATTGAGCTGCCTTCCAATTTACTTCCTCATTAAAATAGCCAGTTTAAAAATCGAATAAAATGCCAGTCTTTAAATATATCACTAAGTACATAGGACTGTAAAAAATGTGTAATCTATCTTGGTATTTTATTCTTTACAGGGTGTCAACATTTTGCTAAAACTGTCCCAAACTCACAAGTGCAGCCAAGAAAAAACTAGAGTGATTGGAATGTGACAAGGTTCAAACAGGTCACAAAAGGTGACTGACAAGTACGAATATAACTAATTTTTAACACGTATAATTATGTCTAGAGTGTACGGGTGACACCTCAGTTGTGAGGAAAAACTAGTGCTGAAGCTATGAGAAAAGTTCATGGCACATCTACAAGTCTTGCATCATGATTTCCTTCACATCACTTGTCGAATTCTGGAGTCAATATGAATTAATTGTGTCATATATAAAGGAAAAATAACAGTACCCATCATAAGCCTGATTGAACCCAGAGTGGTCTTTTACATCTCTGCTGTACAACTGCTTTAACGTCACGACGATTCACATGCCACAATTGGGATAAGCAATATCGTAACTGACGGATGGCTGCCTTATATCATTTAATGTAAGTGAGGAGCTCAAACAACTTCTGCGAGCAGTCCAAACATGGGTAAATAATGTGTGCCTGGTGGTAAGTGGGCAGCATGAGCCACTGGGGTTCCATGGGATGCAGCGACAGTATGAGGTACTCCGTGAGGGGGAGGCTGTTGATGAGCAGCATTGCTTGTTGCAACTACAGCCGGAGTCGGCAACGATACAGCTACTGACTGTGCGACAGTCAGAGCAGGCTGTGGAGCAGCCACACTTGCTGCAATGGTGCCTACCTGAATGGTACTATGGTTGGGCTGTGAAACAGCCTGGGTGGTAACTGATGGCAGTGCCGGTTTTATATGTGACCTCATGTGTTTTGTTAAATGTTCTCGCCTAGAGAAAGCTTTCCCACAGGTGTTGCACGCGTAAGGTTTCTCTCCTGAATGAGTGAGGACGTGACGTCGCAAATGCTCGTTTCGAATAAACGATTTTCCACACACGCCACACTGATATGGGCGAGGGACTGGTTCCCCATGCTGGTTGAGTCCCCGCATGGATCCACCATTTGTTGAAGTACTCTGATGAGTTGTTGTGTGCTGTCCAGTAGATGCTGTAGTGACCACTGATGTAGGAACAGCACCTGTGGCACCCTGATTAATGGTCACCAATCGTCCATTCTGGTCTGTTGTTTGAAGTAGTAAGGTTGTAGCCAGACCTGTAATCATCATAAATCATAACATATCTTTCGTTAAAGAGACCATAAACTTCTTTAATAAAACTCCTGTTCTAATCATACTCAAAATATGTAGAGCATTACAAGAAGTTTTCTTTTAAGATTTTTAAAAACAGATTTTCAATAAACTAAATATTGTTCTTCCCACACTACTACTTTTTCTTGGTCATATACTTTGGTTATATTAGATGAAACTTAAAAATTTCCTTATATGAAGATATTTTAGACAAAAAAGTCAATATACAAAAAGAATCAGGAAGATTTGTAATATGTACTAGTATAATTACAGCATATACTTGAAGGGGAAAAATCTGTCCATTGCAATTTAATATTTCTAAACACCAAAAGCCAATCCGAACACATCTTTGTTATTTACTCATAATGAACATGAAATACAAACTACAGCATTTAAATATGATCATCACTACAATGTCATTAAAATGCTTCTATTGCATGGTTAACCTCAACGATAAATATTTCTCCTGTGCATCTTGTGATGAAAAAGCAGCTGTCAGTCCCTCTTCTGAACACTAAATATGGTTGAAACTAAAACCCTTAAAAAATCAAAAGTCAAATTTACTTAATGTAAACACCACTGCTCAGCAATATATTAAGAAAGCAGGTTTCCAAAGATACTGAAATGAATATGTACTGAACTGCGATATACTTGTTTTATTCGTATAAGAGTCAATCCATCTCGCTTTACAAAGTATAAAACCCTAAAAAGCCATACTGCTGCTGGATTCATATATTTAATCTCTGCCACTAACCACCATGAACAAAAAATTTCACTCTGCAATGTTCCTAGAAGATTAGAGGGCAGCAATAGTTTAAATCTGTGAGAAAATTTAGTAGAATATTCTGCACCATTCTGCCTTTTACTATTAGTTACTTGTAGACACCTTCTTACAAAAGTAAGTGAAAACATCTGCTGCATATACCAAGTTGAAGGATATCTAACATTAGCTACTCATATGGGATATTTCCCTTAACACAAAAGTGTTTTTCACGAGAGTAATTTGTTTAACTTTATTTTATGCTACAGTTTAATTCCTATGGCTTCATCAAATCTTTAGATGCAATCAATCTTCACTCTTGCATTCAATGTAAGACAATAACACAGGCTAGAACACTTCAAAAGCATTCACTCCTTCCTCTTACTCATACTGTGGTAAAGTAAGTCTTAAGGTTCTACCACAATGGTAATTAAGTATCAGTCATGTTATACAGAACCTCTCTAGTCATTACAGCAGGGTATTATACCAAAGGCAAAAGCAAGTAGTCGCAACTCTCTTTACATTATCTTTGATTGTACACTGCATTTTGTTAATAATATTACTTCAGCTACCAAAAGTTTATGCAACTTTGCATCGGTCGGCAAAATATAACAGTACTAAAAAAAAATCATCTAAAAAATGGAAAAATTTAAAAAACACAAAAAGAAATTATTGCTAAATATAAAAACTAATGTCTACAATGTAAATATAAAGCAAAAAAAAAAAATTAAAATAATGTGTACTGGATATATATAAAATTAAAATATTTACAGAAGTCAGAGAGATGGTCATAATTACAGTATATCTAATTCTTCATACCCAACCAATATGTTGTCGTTTTGCAGTAAGAACAGAAATATAAGGTGGAAAGGATAGCTGGCCCTTTCAACTGTGTCTAAATGAACTACTGACATACTGTTTGCTAACGGACCCATAAAAATTATTCTTTAAAATAACGAAGAAGAAAATATATAAACATGCCACTGGTAAAGGCCGAATCTAAGAACTTGCACTTCAAAGTTTTGATAATTTTCCAACCGAGTGATTATATTAGACCAAGCATTACATAGAAATGAAACTCATATTTCTATTAGTCAGTACAGTCACATTGTTTGGATAACAGTGGTCGCATTTTAATCTTCATCTGAAGACTGCAACCCTCTTAATTCTATCATTATTGACTTTCAGTTCATGTGATTTCTCATACCAATCAATTCTAAGGTGAAATGATGAATCATTATTATTATTGTTAA